>JADRCC010526610.1:0-12371 GCA_019843855.1 Hylomyscus alleni
GAGTAGGACACAGGATTCTGAGATGGCTGGCAGGGCTGTAGATGGGTGGCCATGGTTAGGGCTTCCATGTGGGTATGAACATGAGTTTTTCTTTGAACGGAATTGGTGTATACATATATGCATATGTGCTCCATGTAGTCTGGGACTTACTTGGTCTCATATTCTGCAGAAGGTCTGTTTTTAAACTATTTTAAATTATATTTATTTTGTGTATATGTGTGTGCGCGCACACACCCATGTATGCAGAGGTCAGGAGACAACTTGGGGAATCATTTCTCTCCTTCCACCATGTGGGCCCTAGGTATTAAACTCTTCATCAGGCTTCGGGGCAAGTACCTAAACTCTTAATAAATACAAAATTTGAACACATACTCTATTATTTGTGTCTTTATTAATATACACAAGCTAATAATTAACAAGTAATGACATTAACAGTCAGAAATAGAGTATAAGAAAAAGTGCCATGAGGTAAATTTAGAGCCCTGTAAATTAGTGACAGTGTGCACAGCATGTCTGAGGCTTGAGTTCAAGCCCCAGTGTACACAGCATGTCTGAGGCTTGAGTTCAAGCCCCAGCTGCCAAAAGAAAAAAGAAAAAAAAGAGAAGAATGAATGAGTATTAATTTTTCCCCCTTGATGCCAAGTGGAATCTTTTGTTCATCTGTAGTGTTGTTGACCATTTTTAAGAGCATTGTTGTAGAGGAGGGTAGAATAAAGAAGGAGGAAAATATCACAAGCCACCCTAAGACCTGAGAGGCTGGTGATAAAGATGTAACATCTGTAGAAAGAACCTGCTAGTAGAGGTAGTAAGCTAGCTTCACTGATAATACATACAGGAGCAAAGTGAAGAATAAGCTGTCCCACTTCACATAGCTCCGGGAAAGGGAAGGAGAAGAAGTATAGACTAGTCACGGGAAAGGGAGTTTCAAAGGAAGTGACGATAGCATGCAAAGACATGATCCCAGGACTTGGAGCTAATGAGTGAGTTGTGTCCGAGTTCTGCATTTGGACTTAGGAATAAACAGAATTTGTTTCCCTTCTCCTTTTTTAATTTGTAAAAGCAAAGTTTAATTTTACATGTATGTATGTTTTGCTGCATGTACATCTGTGTGCCATATGGATACCTGGTGCTGTAGAGGCAAGAAGGAGGACATCAGGTCTCTTCCTGTATCTTGATAGTTTTGAGCTGCTATGTGGGTGCTGGTAACTGAACTCAGGTTCTCACTGGTTTCAGAATACTGGTTAACAGCATTCTTGCACATATGGATTCAGTTTGTGTCATGTATAATAGTAGTACACAACTTTAATATCAGCACCTGGGAGACAAGGTCAGAAGGGTCTCTTTGAGTTCACTTGGTCTTACCTGTTTTCACCAGTATTATTCTAATTATAAAAAATGATGTGTTAAAATTAACATGAAGGTTTTCAACCTGGGTAACTGGGATGATAATGATTTTATTGACACAGTTAAAAGTTAAAAGCTGATGGATAGGATGTGAATATGGTAGCCAAAGACTAGTATAAAAAGAACTAATAAACACTGGAAGAAATATAGTAAATTCTTTTTAATTTGGGGAGGGGGGAGATGGTCCAGGGGATGAAACTGAGGGCCTCATATAAGCTAGACAGGTACTCTCCACTGAGCTCAGGCGTCCAGCACAAGGAGCAGCTTTTGAATTAATTTAGTTAATATATCCATTCGATTCAAAATCTGCCACGTTTCTAACAGTAGTAACCCACGAAGGATAACCCCGCCTGCCTGGGGAGGCTGGGGTTAGAAATATGAAGACATTTTTGCTTGTACCTAAGGAGACAAACTAGAGGACTAGGGAACTGGTGGCTCAGTGGTCAGGCGCTTGCCTACCCTGTTAAAGCCCTGCCTTTAGCCTCCTATACTGTTTTCAAAACAGACACCTGTGGCTTAGATGCTCTCTGAATTTGAGGCCAGCCTGGTCTCCAAGTACACAATCATTTGGCATGATTGTGAAAATAGTCTAGATCATGGAAGTAGCACTTAAATCACTACTGCATCCCGTAATCCCAGCCTGGGAAAGCTGAGGCAGATGGATTGCTGTGTATTTGAGGTTAGCCTGGGGATAAGTAGTGAGTAGCTGACCAACAAAGCCCATGTAGCAAGGCTCTGTCTCAAAAAACTGGAAAAAAATCACTGTCCTAAGTGTATTGAATTCTTAGCATATAAGTCCATAACTAAAAGGTCTGGTGTGGAGCTAGAGCTGGAGAAGTGGCTGAGTAGTTGAGAGCCTGCTGTTCTTACAGAGGACCTGAGTTTGCTTACTAAGACCCAAGCTGGGTGGCTCATGACTGCTTGTAACTCCAGCTCCAGGGAATCTGGTGCCTCCAGCATCTTCTTTTTTGTTTTCTTTTTTTGTTTTTGTTTTTGTTTTTGTTTTTCGAGACAGGGTTTCTCTGTATAGCCCTGGCTATCCTGGAACTCACTCTGTAGACCAGGCTGGCCTCGAAATCCACCTGCCTCTGCCTCCCAAGCGCCAGGATTAAAGGTGTGTGCCACCACTGCCCGGCTGCCTCCAGCATCTTCTGAAACACACACACACACACACACACACACACACACACACACACTAAATAAAAATAAAAAGTGTGATAGGTCCTTGAGTTTATGTATAGATTTATATTTTAAATTTTATTATTATTATTGTGTGTGTGTATATTTATTTATTTGTGTGGGCAGTGTGTACGTATATCATGTGTTTGAATGTAGGTATGCATGGAGATCAGGGAACAGTTTTTGGGAGTTCTCTCTCTTCTGTCCTGGGTTCCTGGAATTGAACTCATGTCATAGGTTTGCACAGCGATTACTTTTGCTTGTTGAATTGTCTTACTGGCTCTACATATATAGATTTTAATGTAAGTTACATATTTTATATATTTTAGAAAGTTTATCAGAGTTTGTGATTTTTTTTCTTTAGCTAAGAATGGCAATTTTTATTGTTAATATGAGTAAGCATTACAATAATATGTGTTGCCAGAAATGTTTTTAGGAATGTAATTAGGAGGAATGAAATAGTAGACCATTTTTTGGTACAAAAGAATGAGGTGCTGTATGACTTGCTGGTTTTTTAGTTGGTGCTTTATTGGTGAGCGTATGTTGTGTGCTAATAATCTAGTGTTGAATGTATACTTATCTTATTTGTTGTTTGTTTTGAGACAGAATATTGCAGTGTATCCTTGGCTGGCCTTGAGCTTCTGGCATTCTTTAGAGGTGTGTACCATGCCTAGCTGCTTCATCTGCCATTAGTATGTAGTTTACCTTTCAACAGTTAAGATTTCAAGTCAGTGTTGCTTCTTACCTACTTTCTGAAAATTATAATGAAAATCATGAAGTTGTAAATAATAACAATTTTTCCTTAAACTCACTATTTTGAATAATTGTAATTTTTCTCTTTTGTGTCTATAGTGCATTTTTAAGTCTTTATAGAATAAGTTGTGGATACCCCAAAGTGAAGTGATATTCCAGAAAGAAAATGTGATTTGATATAGCAACCACTTATGATTCTTTGTTCATTGAAACAGTGTCTATGTAGCTCAGGCTGGTATTGTTTATTTAAGACCCAGTCCCCTGTAGCCGAGGGTGGTCTGAAACTTGATAACTGAAGATTCCCAATTTCCCTGCCTCCATTTCCTAAATCCTGAGATTACAGATGTGCAGCACCACATGGGACTTGTAGACTGGTCTTGAACTCTCTAGTGTACCTCCACCTCTAAATTGTAGGTGCTATCATGCCTGGTAGTGGTCATTAATTGTTATTAGAATTAAACTTTTGTTGTTGTTTTTAGATAAGTCTTCACTCTATATCACTAGCAGGTTGGCAACTCATCTAGATAGGCCAGAAAAAAAAATCTCTTATCTCTATCTCTGTATCTACATATATATTTGGCTGGGCACAGTAGTATGTGCCTGTAATCCAGCACTCAGGTGGCTGAGGTAGGAGGATTGAAAGCTTTGAGTGTGGAAGAATGTAAAATACTCACTATTCAGACCCTCTATTAGTAGTGGGCCATGCTGGGTAAATGGTCAGAACTACTGAACAGAACTGACAGCTGAGAGCTCACATCTCTATCTACAACCATCAGGCAGAGAGACATTGGAAATGGCTCTATCTGCCTCCAGTGACATACCTTCTTTAAGAAGACCACACCTCCTCTAATCCTTCTCAAGTAGTTTCACCAACTGGGTAGGTATTCTTGGGTGGGTACAGTTTCATTTAAATCACATACATATTCTTCCTTTTATATACTTCTGTAATAGTATCAGTTTAAAAAATTTAAAAATGACAACATATCTGATAAGTAACAAATGTACTTGAGGGCTAGGGAGATGACTAGGGTAGTTGAATCTTAGGGGCTCACTGACTGAAACAGTAAACTTACAGTTCACTGAAAGACCCTGTCCCCGAAAATAAGGTAGAAGAAGATTGAGAAAGACATCCTCATGTCAGTCTCTGGCCTCCATCTAGGCCCATGTGGTGAACTCACCCTCCTACACATGCATACAACATACATCAATAAAGAAGATTAGAACAAATAAGAAAATTGTAGGGAGTTATTTTTTTCCTTGATAACAGAATATCTAGATACAGAAGGTCATTTTGTCTTGAATGTAAATGTAAATATGTGGAGGAGGGGTATCATTTTATGACATTAGAATATAAAATTAAAGAACTCCAATGACCTTGTATTAGAATTTGTAATAGCTGCCTAAGGTATTCTCTCTAGATTACTAGTACATTATGTAATTTATAAGAACCTTTTTATTTCTAGTAATCTATGAGGCCTGTGCTGTAAGAACTTTTAGCTGTGGAGTGATCTCGCCAGCCCAGAGCATTTCCTCTCTTTCTATATTAGTGTAGACTAGACTTACTAATTGTACATGTTAGTGACTCTTAAGAGAATTTTTAGGTATAATTTAGACAGAACTGCTTTTCAAAACTGTTGATGCTCAGATCATTGTCAGTGAACATCTTCATTTCAGAAGTTGTACTGCCCTGGTCCGGTTTCCACCTGAGCAGGTCCTTTTGTCCCTGGCTACAGTGTTCATTTAAATCACATATAGAGCAAGGTACTACCATGCCCAGTGAAAAGATTTATTTTTATCATTTTTAATTATGTAGAAGTGTCTTGCGAACATTAGTGTATGTGAACGTTAGTGCAGGTGTCTGTAGAGGTCAGACACTTGGAACCCCTTGGAGTTGGAGCTATAGGTATTACGGGCCGTCTGGTGGGACCCAAACTCAGGTGTTCTTCAGGAGCAGCATTTGTTCGTCACCACCTACATAGCTATCTCTCTAGGCCCAACCACCAGTCTTTACATTTTTTATTTTTAAATGTTAAACATTTTTGTGTGTGAAAGTAAGATATTTTATGCAACAATTCTTTTTTAGCAACTACCTTTTGGGGTTACATGCATACTCTGAGAATACCATACAAATTAGAACACTGTTTCAATATTGCTTTCAGTCAAACATCCAATCATATAAAAGCATGGATGAGCCGGGCAGTGGTGGTGCACGCCTTTAATCCCAGCACTTGGGAGGCAGAGGCAGGCGGATTTCTGATTTCGAGGCCAGCCTGGTCTACAGAGTGAGTTCCAGGACGGCCAGGGCTACACAGAGAAACTCTGTCTCGAAAAACAAAAAAACAGAAAAAAAAAACAAAAAAAAAGGCATGGATGAATACACACTTAATATATTAATATAATAGTATCCCAGGTTTAGTCTAGATTCCTTAAAGAAACAGTAACTGCATTGGGCTCTCATTCATGTGCTTCTTGTGAAGGTGATTCTTTGGGTTCTCCACAGTGAGCTCTGCTAACTGTGGGTTTTGATCAGCATAACACAGAGCTCTGCGGGCTCAGGCCATTTGTATTCTCTGGTTTGCTGTCCTAGGAGAGGACTGGCTCAGAAATCTTTCTTTTGATGTAGTCAAGGTCAAAGGTATCACTCTGTAGCTTAATAAATAGGGTATACACATATTTTCATAATCCACACTTTTTTTTAAAGGTTTATGTATATGAATAAGTATACTGTAACTGTCTTCAGACACACCAGAAGAGGGCATCAGATTCCATTACAGATGGCTGTGAGCCACCATGTGGTTGCTGGGAATTGAACTCAGGACCTCTGGAAGAGCAGTTGGTGCTCTTAACCACTGAGCTATCTCTCCAGCCTCAATCCACACTTTCTTTATGATAATTATAACAAACTAAAAAAATACTACTGAGTTAAAATCCAAGATTGCCACTTAGTATTTTGTGGTTCCAGGTAATTACTAAGAAAATTTTTGGGAACTGGTGAGATGGCTCAGCGGGTGAGCATTGACTGCTCTTCCGAAGGTCCTGAGTTCAAACCCCAGCAACCACATGGTGACTCACAACTACCTGTAATGAGATCTGACACCCTCTTCTGGTGTGTCTGAAGATAGCTACAGTGTACTTAATTATAATAATAAATAAATCTTTAAAAGAAAAAATCTCTATGAAAATTAACAATATATTGTTTATATCTTCCATGTGTTCTTTATTTGTAAAAAGGCTGATCCCTGAAGCTTTTTGTTATAGTAGCTCATTGATTGATTTAAAGATTATATTTACTACTGTACAATGACACCTAAATGCAGAAAACAAATGTACCATGGAGGAGAGCTTATGTAGCAGTAAATAGTTGGGCATGCTGGCAACATCTTTAATCCTAATATTAGGGAGACAAAGGCCAGCTTGGTTTACACAGAGAATTCCAGGACAGCCAGAGCTATATAGAGAGACACTGTTTCAAAAAAAAAAAGTTAAAGGTTTATTTGACACTTTTAAAAAAAGATTTAATTAGTTTTATGTAAATGGATATGTTGCTTCACATGTCTAACACATGTGTGCAGTGCCCACAGTGGCCAAAAGAGGGCACTGGCATAACAGACAGGTGTGAGTCCCATGTGGGTGCTGGGTATTGAAGTGAGTCTTTTGCAAGGGCTCTTAACCACTGTACATCTCTCCAGCCCAGATCTGTGGGCACACAACAGGCAACCACTGTTTTTTTCTTTAAATTAATGTTTTAGTTAGCATACAAATAAATGGTTTTCACCCTAACATTTTCATATGTATGTATGTATGTATGTATGTGTGTGTGTATCTTCATTGTACCGATAGTTGAGTGAAAAAATAAAAAGGAGAGGCCATGACTGTTCCTAGGTATGGTGGAGTTGAGAGTTTATTATAGGTATGTGGGAGAGCATAGCCAGGGTTAGAGATGAGTCAGAGTGGACATTACTTTGAGGTGGGCCTTGTGGGGGAAGAGGAACCAGGTGCAGCAGCCCAGAAGCCAAGGGTACAAAAAGGGCAGGTAATCAAAATATCTGTATTATATAGGGAAGAGCCTCTGGAAGAAGAATAGTAGCCCAGGTTCTGGGATGAAAAGTTCAGGGTAGAAACCCTGTAATGGTAGGGACTGAGGGATGCTGGGAGAACCTGGAGGCCAGGCCTGCTTTGATATGTTAAAGAGGCACCTCAGCTATTTGTCTGAGATCATATGATACCTGTCATATTATAGTACATAATTTATAGTCAGTGGAGGTGCTTTGAACAAACTGAGTGCTCTTTGTAGTTGGTGGTGGTTTAAAAAATGTATTTTAAATCTGCCTTTATTTTCTTACTATGCTCCTCCCACCCCAATTGGCCTATTTTTAGCTTAACTATATTTTACCATATACATTTGAAACAATCCTACTTTGTAGCCCTAGCCGGCCTGGAGCTCATTATGTAGTCCAGGGTGGCCTTGAACTCTAGCCAACCCTCCTACCTTGGCTTCCAGAGTGAGCAACTATGCTTGCCTTTTTAAGTCTTCAAGTAAAACTTTACAAAATTCTATCTTTGTCATCTGCTTCATTAAAATTTTTATTATGTTCTATAATTAGCTTTGTTATTTAGAAAAGTTCTAATGCTTTTATAAGTTCTTTGATCTAATTATTTCAAGGCTTTTTTTTGAAATTATTAACTGTGTTCAAAAAGAAGTGTCATCTTAGTGCTGGGCTGTGGCTGTCAAGGTGTTCCCAGTTCTGAGCAAGTAGACTGTTCCCTTCTCAAGTCACACACTTAGTTTAGTTTAGTGTGGTTTGGCTTTTTTTTTTTTTTTTTGGCTGCTTTGTTTTTGTTTTTGTTTGCTTTTGTTTGTTTTTGTTTCTTGAGACAAGGTCTCACTGAGTAGCCCAGGCTGGTGGTGAACTTTGAACAATCCTCCTGCCTCTATCCTGGGATTATAGGCATGAGCCAACATTCCCTGCTTATTTCTTGTTTCTTTTGGCAGTATGTGGAATTTGGTTCTGGAAATGCCTCATGCATGCTAGGCAAGTGCACTACCACTGAGTTATAGTTTCGTCCCAGCTTTTCATTTTTATTCTTTAAAATTCTTTGTCTTAATTGTAAAGGTTTGATATGGTAGGTGTGGGAAGAGTTTGTCTTAAGGAGGAACCTTTACACAGACCAGTTTTGGAGTTTGTTGTCTTTCAAGTTTAGGATGTTTTGATTATTTCTCTGCTTTCCACAGGACTTGCCTTTTCTCTTACGACTTTATATTATAAATTTATTCACATCGATGTCTTCACGATTGTTTTTTCAATTAGTAGATTTTCTCGAATTCTTGGCTGATTTGTTTGCACTCATTTCTTCCATACCCTGAGAACTTGCTGCTTCTATCTCCTTTAGTGGTTGCTGTGGGTGCTGCGTGTAGGCAGGACTCTAGGGATAAGAAACAGAGGTCAGCTTAAGCAGCTCGTAGAAAGCTCACTGGCCAGGTAGAGAACTCAGGGACAGGAATGCAGCAAGGCCTGTCCAGAAACAGGAAGTGGGGGGCTGCTAAAAGCTCAGCTAGTATTTTTTTGTTTCCTGTTTTGGCTTCTGTTTGCTCATTTTATTCTTCTTTCTAATTCAGTTCCTATTACACTTACTATTTTTTAGCCATCTGCTCTGATGAATAGGACAGTTCATATAATGTTGATTTCTTGGTCTCAGCTTTTAAGTTTCTAGGACTGTCACTGTGATGACAATAGCTGTTAAGTGTCTTTCAATTTACATAATATTTTGAGCTAAAGGATAGGTTGTAATGGAGGCTGAACCAGTATATAGGGTGTGTAGCCTCCTTTTCTGTACCAAATAATTTTCAGTAGCCCTGTGCTTCCAGTTGTAGCATCTGAATGTGTCTAGATGCGGCTGGCTGTCTCTGGGATACCGTCCTCCGTCCTGAGAACCACTCATCACAAGTGCCCGCTGCAGCCAGCCTACCACTGTGAGCATGGCAGGAGGCTCTGCGAGTTGGGGAGGTCTTGGTGTCTTTTTGTAGCAACTTTCAAATTGTTCTTTCAAACTTATTTTTTCTCATATATCTGTAGTTACTATGCTCCCCTCACCCCCAAACAGGATTCTCTGTGTAGCCCCAGCTGTCCTGGAACTCCCTCTGTAAACCAAACTCTTTCCCCCTCTGTCTTCAAACTGCTTCTCCTGCTTTTGCCTCCTGAGTTCTGGGATTAAAGGCGTGTGCCACCACACCTTTTTAAAGTTTGGGAGACCAGTAATCAGCCAACATTTATTATTTTTATGCTGATTTTGGGGTTAGCATATACACCATGATGCGTGTGTGTAGGTCAGAGGACAGCTGCTCTTTCATCCCAGGTATTGAACCAGGTTGGGAGTTGGCAGCAAGCACTTTTACTCAGTGAGCTGTCTTAGCAGCCCTAAGATGCTTTCTTAAACTCTGACTAGAGTTGTAGAGCTTGTCGTTGGGTCATTGCTTTAAGTCTCTGGCTTCTCACATTTCCCTCTTGTTTTTCTTTTTCCTTTTTTTTTTCAGAGCTGAGTACCGAACCCAGGGCCTTGCGCTTGCTAGGCAAGCACTCTACCACTGAGCTAAATCCCCAGCCCGTTTTTCTTTTTCCTAAGAGCAGGCAGTATATATATGAAGGTTATTGGTTGTTCTTAAGAAAAAATTGTGATTTTGGTTCTTAGAGGTGTGATTTTGATAAAGTTGATGTACAGACAAGCAGACTGATGCCTGAGAGCTGACAGCCTGGTAGTTACTAAATGCAGTGGAAGTCGCTCTTCTTACTCATTATAACAAAAGGCAGGCCAGCAAGAGAAACACTGGGAGGTGTCCATCCTCTGGTTTTACACACAAGGATGTTTCACTTAGAGGTTGTTTCCGGCCATTGGCTTGACTCCCCACCCCACATCCCCTCTTTAGACTTTCCTGTAGCCCAGACCAACCTAGAACTCAGTGTGTCCCTGAGGGTGGCCTTGAACTTCCTTCTCTTCACCAGTTTGCAAGCACACCTGGCTGTGTGGCGTTGGTGTAGGAATGACTTCTAGCAGCTGCAGCAGAGCTACACTCCCAGCCCCAAGCAGCCTAATGTTTACATTGTATGCTTTAGTTCTCTGACGTCCTAGGAGATAGTAATGTGCACAGTTTTCTCTATGTTTCAAAGCCTTATCATAATACATAAGGGGGGTATGGCATATCATTTATTAAAGGTGAATGGATTAGTTCATTTGATACTATTTTAAAGAAAGGGTGTTTCACGATTTTAGTTTCATGTTTTTAGACATAAAATAACTATTAATAAAACAAGCATATATAATTACTATCAGGAGCTAATGTTTCTTTTAAATAATTTGGGATTAAAAATAGGTGGTAGAGACCTGTAATTCCCTCAGCTCCGGAGGCTTAGACAGAAGTTTAAGAGCATCTGGGCTACAGAATGATTTCCAAGCAGCACAGGCACTGAGGCCTTTTGGGCTGATCAGTAGAGTTCTTGCTTAGCAGGTATGGAGACCCACATTCAGTCCCCAGTGAAGGAAGGGTGGTGGCAAATGACATGCTTACTAACAAAGTGACTTTTCTAACTTTAAACAGATTTTTTTATTTTAAAGTTTTTTTTCATTGTTGTTTGCTTTTGCATACATTTAGTTTTTGGTATGTGTGCGTGCTCGAACATGCATGTGCATGCATACTGCATGTGCGTGCTTTCTAGACAAGTGTTCTAACATTGGACCAAATCTCCACTCTTATTTTTTGAGACAAAATCTCAAAAGTTGACTAGACTTGCTGGACAGCACATCCTAGAAATCCCTCTGTTTCTGCCTTCCTAGTGCTTGATTACAGATGTGTGCTGCATGGTCTGACTTTATGTGGATGCTGGAGTCAGAACTCAGGTCTTCATGCTTGCTTGGCAAGCACTTCATTGACTAAGTGGTCTCGCTAGGCCTCATTGTACACCCAAAACTGACCTTGAACTCCTAATCCATCTCTCCTGTGCCTCTTGAGTGTTGGGATTAGAGACCTGCACCACTACTTACAGTCTCTACTTATGTTCTTGAGGCTTTTGTGTTTTCTTGGTGGATCCTTGCAATTACAGCATAAAGCTGTAAACTATTTGTTTTTTTAGACAGAGTCTCACTGTGTAGTTCTGGCTGGCCTGGAGCTTGCTATATAGATAGGCTGGTCTCGAACACACAGAAACATTCATGCCTTCACCTCCTCCCAAGTGCCAGTCCTAAAGGCGTGTGCCATCATATCTGGCTATACCATTTGTAAGGCATGCTGCTATAGCACAGACTTTGTGTTAGACTGGGTGAGTTTAAGATCCTTGATTAAATTAATGATTTTGGTAGCTTGACTTAAGTATAAACAAATTTAGAACTTTAAGACACTTTAGAAGTCACTTGTGTGTGTAGGGAAGTTATTTTTCTCTATTTTTTCCCTCATCAATAAAATAATAGTGTTGGGAGTACCTACCTGACAAAGTTGTTGTAAGAAATAAATTGTTATGTGTAAAATTCCCAGGATGCGTGGTACATGCTAAGTACTCAGAAGGCAATAGTTGTTAGTACTTAAACTTTTGACAAATTACAGTTATTTTATTTGTGGGCGTGTAGCACTGGGATGGAATCTAGGGCCTCTCCTGTACCAGGCAAGTGTTCTACCCCGGTTATTTATAGTTCTGCTTCTCCTGTTCCTTTTTTATTGTTTTATGTTTGTCTGGTTTGGTTTTTTTGGTTGAAGTACTTCAGGTAGCTCCAAAATGCATTTTTAAAAAAGATTTATTCATTTATTTTATGTATATGAGTACATTGTCGTTCTCTTAGACATGCCAGAAGAGGGCATTGGATCCTATTACAGATGGTTGTGAGCCACCATGTGGTTGCTGGGAATTGAACTCAAGACCTCTAGAAAAGCAATCAGTGATCTTAACCACTGAGCTAGCTCTCCATCTCTCCAAAATGCTTTTTTTTTTTCTTTTTGGTTTTTCCAGTCAGGGTTTGTGCAGCTCTGGCTGATCTGGAACTCTGTAGACCAG
>JADRCC010526612.1:0-10497 GCA_019843855.1 Hylomyscus alleni
CTGTTGGGAGTTACATCCCAAAGCTGTCATTCTGGAATACTGGGTGATGGAAAGAATGTGGGACCCTCTCTGTACTAATTTTTCAACTACCTGGGAGTCTATAATTATTTCAAAACACTATGTTAAAAATAACTGGAGTATACAAATTGCTAGTTTGAACAATGGCAATGGAGCATGTGAGGCTCCTGAATGAACATCTATAGACTGCTGAGTGGCAATGTCACTGTGGCTCCATCCATCAGCTCGGCTCAGCATTGTTCTTGAACTCCTGGAAGAAAACCTCTCAAAGAGGAGGAAAGTGAGTGACAAGCACTTTCTCTTTTGTTATCTTACTTAACTCACACAAGAACCCTTTGAAGCTGATGTGAGAAAGCCAGAATCAGCAGCCAGGGTTGAAATCTCATACTAGCACATTGATGAGATAGGTTTGGCCAGGAAACTTGCATGCTGTTCGCTCACACCCAGCTCTGACCTTGGCTGTCTCCTTTTCCTTTGCAGTATTAACTGGATTGCTATTGTCCCGGGCAGAGTTGGGGCAGCAGGATGAGCCTGAGGTTTTCTCCCCCCCATCCTCTATGTCCTTCTCTATCAGGAATGTCAGATAGTCCCAGTTTTCACCCTTTGACATGAGGCAGAACTTAAAAATTTTCCCCTTCAGAAGAACTCTTTGTAGAGGGCCACTCAGTGTTCCCTGGGGGAGGGGTAAAAAAGAGCTTTTATTTTCAAGTATGTCTGAGAAATGCATGCATTTTGGTTAAGTAGATAAGTCTGAGAAATATACTCTACATTTTGAAATACTTCAGAGTAACATCTTAAATTCAAATCCAGTTTTCATGAGAAGACCTGGCCCTCATTACTTCTCCAGTTCCTGTGATAAAATGCCTGACAAATTGTTGCTTAGGGGAGAAAGGTATTTTGGCTTAAGTTGAGGGGTCATTCTATCACTACTATAGAGATGTCATGTTCGGGGTGGATCTTTCCTCCATATTTAGAACTCTCTAGAAACACCCTATCAGAAATACCCTGTGGTTTATCTTGTAGGTGATCCCAAACTCAATCAAGTTGACAATGAAAGTTAACAGTCACACACTTAAATGAAGCATCTAATACACTATCATCCCTTTTCACACACTTAAATGAAGCATCTATTACACTATCATTCCTTTTGTGCTGTTCTTTTCTCTGGAACATTTGTTTTTAAAGGATCTAATAGAAAATTATTTTGAAACTATCAAGGACTGAGTAGAGGAGGTATATCAGAGAAGACACTGGAGAGAAGACATCTAAAGTGACTCCCTTCCAGGAATTAGAAAGAACTACCCAGAACTACCTTCTATGGTCCAAGCTTCCACCCTTTCAGTTTGACCTGCTACCAATGAGTGAGGGCAGACTGCCCTGTCTGGTTTGGGCCCCTTCCCTCACAAGAACTCTTCATACTTACTTCTGCTTCTCAAAATCAAACAGAAATCTCTTCTTCTGCCCAACCACGACTAAAACAAGCCCCCTTCTCTCCCTGTGTTTAGAAGTGGATAGCAGCTCTTTCTACCCAGTGGCTAAGACAGAAAGTCATTTGGATCAGACTTATTGATGCATATTTTACGTATTGTAGAATCCATCCCTTGAGAACGTACTACTGAAAATTATAACAGAAGCCTGAATTCACAGGACCACATCCTTATTCCAAATACAGAATAGCTCTCTGTCTCAGGCTTCTGTTCCTACAAACAATGGATCTGTTTTCTGTTCCTACAGTTTTCCAGAATGTCATGTAAACAGAATTATACATTGTGTGATCTTTTGAGCTGCCATTCCTCATTTAACATAATGTAGTTGAGACTCACCCATGTTCTGCATTGATTGTTTATGGTTGTCTTTATTGGAGTGTGTGTGTGTGTGTGTGTGTGTGTGTGTGTGTGTGTAGAGGCCTGAAGTCAACCTCATGTATATTCCTTAGTCACCTTGTTTATTGAGGCTGGGTCTCACTGAAAACCTAAACCTAAGCTCACAAATCAGGTTACTCTAGCCAGCAGCTTGCCTCTGGGATCCTTATCTCAGCTGCTATAAAATTGGGAATTACATTTGGTAACCGGATCTGCTCAGCTTTCACTTGGCTTCTAGGATCCAAACTCTTGCTTCTCACCCTAGCAGGTCAGGGGTCCTGCTTTATCCACTAAACCATCTCCCCAGTGTCAAGTCATATCAAAGTTTAATCTCTTGCTCTCCTACAACAACTTCAATCATGTTCATTCTCTCCTCTTGCACACGCTCACTTTCTGGACAACACTGACTGCAGTACTTCTCACCCAGGCTCTTTCAGTAGCTCGCTAGTAGGTTCCCATCTCCACTTGCATACTTGGTACCTTCTCTTTGAGAAGCCTTTGAACTTGAGTCATCTATTGCTCTCTACCGCCTCCTGTCTGCCCAGTGTCTTCAACCCTATACCCTGCTGCTGGTCTTGAAAACTCTTGAGTCTTCTCCAAACCTATAAACCCCATGCCTGCTCTTACTCAAGCCCCTACTTACCCCGTGGTTTCCCTATTCAGATTCCATTGCTCTCCAGGCCTGCACAATCACAAGGCTGCAGTTTCGTCTTTGTTATCAATGCCGTTCCTTAGAGCTGGGACATGCCTGCTAGTGAAAACCTCTCTGATCCTTGAGGAAAGGCATCCAAACACCTTCACTGGCAATATTCTCCTCAATGGCACTACTGTTTCCATGCCTCGTGATTACAGGTCTCTTAAACCGCTATTCCTAGTATGCCGGCACACTCCACTCAAGTGTATTTAAAAGCCAGCGTTGATTAAACTCCGCTCATTCAGACTCCCATCTTTTCCTGGGACTTCGTAACGCCTCTGTCTCCATAATGACTATGGAACTCTGTGCTCACACACCCTCTCTCTTGTGTTGTGATAAGGACCAGAATGACCTAGGCAGAGATGGGCAGCACCAAAAAAAACGGGTCCTTACTCTTTTGGGACTCTTTTGTGTGACGCAGAACATTTCTGGAGGGCAGTCCAAGGCAGTTTAGAACAGTCTAGAAGTCTACACTGTTTAGTCTAGTTGCTATTCCAGGGTCTTAGGAGCAGGTTATTGTCAACAGTTGGAAAAGGGAAAGAAACACTGCAAGTTTGGTCATAGGGTATCTTCAGGGCCTCTGGTTGAAGGTTCAAAGTGGGTGGGGCCTGGGGTGTTCACATCTATATGCTGAGCATTAAGAAGTCTGAAGCAGGAGAATTGCACATTTTAGACCATCTTGGTTTATATGGAGAGATCCTGTTTCAAAAACAAACAAACAAACAGCATTAAAAAATGTCTGAGCAGGCAAGATGGCTTGATGTATAAAGAGAATTACTGCCAACCTGGCTACCTGAGCTCTATTGTTGGGGGACTAGCATGGTAGAAGACAATAACTAAATCCTGTAGACTGTCTTCTAACTTCCCCCACACAGACACACACATACGCACACACATACACACACACACACCACACACACACACAAATGTAACAAAAAGTTGTATCCAAACTCTGTAGCTTGTAGAACTTTTGAACTTAATCCCTAGTGATATCTTCTCTGCAAGTCATGGATAAGCAGCAGGGTGGTAGCTAACAGTTAACGGGGCCCTTAAAACTCCTGGCTAGAAGCATTGTGTACAAAATTGTGGCCCTGTTTGATGCTCATGATTCCTGCTGCTGCTGGAGACTGGTGCCTTTTCCTTGTGGTTGTTAGCAGCCAGTGGTTTCTTATTTGCATCCCTTATTATTATTACAGAGAGCAGAGAGTCTAAGCAAATTTGGGCAGAATAAGCATCGCTGTCTTAAATCTCCTCTTGCTTTTGCCTTTGTGCCTCCAGTACCACTGGGCTTCAGAGACGGTGCCTTTCTGATTTGCTAGCACCCATTTGCTAGCATGCCACAGTAGATATGACCCCTGCTATAACTGCGACTTGGTGGCTCCAGGAAACTCGTGATAGCCCCCCTGACCCCCAGTCCTTCCTTCTCATGCTGAGAAATCTTCAGCAGTTCCTGCAAGTTACTGTTCCTTTTTTGTTTTCCTCTTAGGATGCAAAAGGTTTGTTGAAGAAGGGGAACTACAGCCCCTGGAGAGGGAGGTCCTCTGGAGCTAAGACCACAGAAATCCAAAATGCACGAAAGGGAGATCAGTGCCTTTGTGGTCAAAGCAAGATGGAATGCTTTGGTGTATTTCAGGCCATTGCCCGGGGCCACATGTTCTGTTCATTTTCTGTCTTTTCAGTTTGATTTTCAATTTGATTTCATTTTGCACATGACAGGCAAAAGTTGTACCACTGAGATATTCTCTAGCCCTTGACTTTCAGAAACAGTGTTTCACTATGTGATTTTGGGCTGGCCTGGAATTCACTTCCTAGCCCAGGTGTACCTCCAACTCACGCTCTTCCTGCTTGTTTCTCTAAAGTGCTGTAATTACAGGTATGAACCACCATGGCTGACTGACAAAACAAACAAAAAAAAACTATGTTGCATGTGTTTTTGATACCAGACCTCACTTTGCAGCTGAGGCTGGCCTGGACTTCCCTATGTAGAGCAGACAATCCTCAAATTGAGGATTTGAAAATCCTCAAATTGAGAGAGATTGCATGCCTCTGTCTCCAAAGTGCCAGGATTAAAGGTGTGCTAACACCCAACATGTATGTGTGTACATGTATGTGGTGCCTGTGTGCATGTTTCTGTGTATATGTCTGTGAGTGGTGCATGAATGCCACAGCACATGCGTGGGAATCGAAGGACATCCCACGCATGTGCTGTTGTTCCTTGCCTCCCACCATCTTTAAGACATGTCTCTGTATCTCTGTTGTGTTTGCAAGGCTAGCTGGCCCATCATTGTCCAGGCATTCTCCTGTCTCTGAAGCCATAGCGCCAAGGGGGCACTGGGATTATAGATACAGGTCACCCAAACACCCACACTCAGCTTTATGTGAGCTTTAGAGATCCAAACACAGTTCCCCTGTTTGCACAGCAAGCCTCTCACTCATTGAGTCATTTCTCCAGCACATACAAAAATGAAATATTTAGCTTTAAAATTCACATTATTTTCCATGTGAAAGAGTTTCAAATGATATATTTCGTTATATACTGAAGCATCACACTGTAGACGTCTCCCTGGCTCTGGCACACAGCATGCTGACTTTGACACTTGGACATTTTTTGCCATTCCCATAATGCCATAGTAATGGATCATAATGGACAGTCTGTTGAGGCTGCCCGCTCTGGCTTTTGATGCCCTTGGGTTTCAGGACTTAACGCGTTTCACATGCTATTATTTCAGGGTGCAATTTATCTATGCACCAGTTAACAGGTGAATTTTTTTTTGTTTGAATCACTTGTGGAAATAAGTACTCTAAATATTTGCATACAGGTTGTTGTATGAGCATAGGTTTTCATTTTACTTGGATAAATATAAATATTCGTAATAGAGTTGTTGGGTCATATGCTAAACAGAAAAGAGGATTGTAGTTTTTAAACTACCATATGGAAGAAAGACATAATCCTCTTTCCTATTTAATATTTGAGTCACATCCATTTCTGTGAAGAACATTTCTTCGTAATATTTGAAGCTATATTTTTTAAAACAAAAATGTTAGTGTGTTTCTATGTTCTTTGCCAAGGGCTGCATTTTCTTTCGGGGTCTTCCACTAGAGTCGCTCTCTCTGTAGGTGAGATGAGAGCTAAGCTCACCCCAGAGCCTTGCCCAGTTTGCAGAATGTGTGGTTCACTCTGCTTTCCCTTCTTTCCCATAGGGCACTTCAAGGAATGTCACAGCCCTTGCCCCATGGGAAACTTGCTAATTTCCAATTCAAGGAATTTCTTTCTGAGATCTGGTGACATCTGACTTAAATTTTTAGTGTTGCCACCTGTTAACTTCTCTGTGCCTTCACACATGCTGATGGCACCGGAAGTCAGCAGGCCTCATTCTAAAGTGTAAGCTTTTGCCTTGCTTCTAGATCAAGAACAGAGTGAGTCCTTCTTGGAGTGCTTGGAAGGTTTGCAGTTTCTTGCAGTGTCCCAAACTGTTTTTAGAGGGCGATCTCGAACCATTCCACACCAGAATCCCAAAGAGCAGTGTGAAAACGAAGTGCCGATAGTAGTTTTAATTGCAATGCATCTGTAAAAGTATCACACCATGTGTTTTACTCTAACAGCTCCACAATGTGGGCACTATCATTTTCTTTAATTGTATATGACAGATAGTGAACGTTAAAGTGGGCAAAAAAAAATCCACCCAAGTATGCCTCATTTTTAAAATTAGCTTTAATGAGGTTTAACCAATTTATTCAAAATAACATATACACACATATTGATGACTTTAGACATATCTAGAAACCTATGTTCCCCTCACTGCAACATAGGTACCATCATCTTGTAGCATGTTCTTGGTTGTGTGTATGTCGTGTGTGCTTCTGTGTGTGTGTGTGTGTCTATATGTGTCCATGTATGTATATTTGAATATGTGTATATGCACATGTGTGCATGTGTCTTAATAACGATTAAGATGAGATCTACCCTCTCAACATATTTGAAAGTACATACAGTTAACTGTTGGGCCCATGTCATAGAGCGAATCATTAGAATATACATGCATGACTAACAGAAACTTCATACCCATTACAAATAATTCCTCATTTCCTCTTCTCCAGTTCCTGACATTGTCTTCTCTGCTGTGAGTGTGAAGGCTTTCGATGCCTCATGTAGGTGGGACTACGCAGTGTTTGTCCTTCACAACTACCTTGTCCTGTGGGCACAATCTTCCAGGTACGGAAAGCTGTGGTGTTGGACAGAGTAGGATTTTCTTCTTTGTAAATGCTTCCAGCTTCAGTCCATACCTGATAGCTACATACTCAGAAGGGTGAGGCAGAAAGAGTGGAGCTTAAGAACAGCCGGGGGTATATAGCTAAGTTCCAGCCCAGCCTAGGCTACATAGAGAGGTGCTGTTTCAACAAACAAACAAACAAACAACTAAATAGTAAATTCACAAAAGCTCAATAACATTACATTGAGTATATATACATATGTATGTATATATATACATATGTATTTGTGAATGCACATATATGTTACATGTACATGTATGATATATACATATCACACACATCACATTCCTTGTCTTTCCACCTACTAACTGGCATCTGATTTATTTCCATTTGCTGTGAACAACTCTGCAGTAAGCACTCTGGACACAGCTATCTTGTTCAGGTCCAGATTTCCATTCTTTTGTTTATAGAGCCTGGAGTAGATTGATGGATTTTATGATAGTTCTGGTTTTGATTTTGGAGAACATCATACTTTTTTCTCATAGTGTGTGCATGTTTCATTTCATTGTCCAGGTGCCACCGAGTCCTCAATACTTTACAAAGCAGTGGCTGTCCTCACAGCCACGAGCATTTCCAGCACGGGTGTTAGAGAACCATCAGCATGGTAAGAGCACAACACAGAAGCACAGCTGACACGCCCAGGCAGAGGATGGACTGTCTCCCCTCAGAATGCTGGGGAATCACAAAGAGTTGAGCATATTTAAAATTAGTCCCCCATTATTCATCCAGCTTTCAGAATTAGGTAATTCACAACCAGCCTGAAATCGGTTTTGAAATTTGCCAGGGCACAGAATTAAACGAGCAGATGCGAACTTCCTCAGTGTCTGACTGCAAAACGCAGGGAAGTTTGCAGAATTAAGCTGATTTAATATTCTACATCAAAGGGCACACAAGATGGCTCAGCAGGCGAGAGAGTTTGCTGCTAAGCCTGACAATTTGTGTTCTGACCCCAGAGCCCACAGGATAAAGAGAGAGAAGGCTCCGGCATGTGTATCCCTCAACCCACTAAGTACATAAACATAAGGAAAACTATTGCATGACATTTACAAATCATAACATTACCACAAGCCTGGTCAACTCTGTCAGCCTATAATTCTGGAGTGAAAATTTATTTATAAAATGAGAGAAGACCATTCAAGGTTCATATCCTAAAGGGATTTTCTGACCTGTTTAAGTCTGGGTGATCTTGTTTTCAAATCACTGAATTTATCAGCTTGCTCACATGTATAGCCTTGCTTCCACTCCTTAAATCTTTCCTGCATCCTCTGTTGTTCTTCCCTAGGTCTAGCCAAGCCCCGAGCTCTGATTAACTCTTCCTTCCTGTAGGATTGCATTCACATGTTCCCTGAATACTCCTGACCATTCTCATCGATGGAGATACAGTGGTGACTAGGAGAACAGCCGATGCTTGGGGAAATGTGATGTGCATCCTGAGGGTTTGCAGAGGCACAGGTAGTGTGACTTTCACCGGGGGGTTGAAGAATGAGCATCCCCAGACAGCTCAGAAAGCTAGGCACAGCAGGGAGAAGGGTGAGGGCTCTGGCAGAAGATACTTCTGTGCTCAATACCTGACGCAGTCTCCTAGTGGGATCTTGGGGTGGGTAACCTGAACGCCTACGGCTGAGATTATAATAGGAAAGGTCAGCGCATAGCCCAGACCAGAGCAGCACCTCGGTCGGTGAATGTCAAATTCACAAGAATGAGCATAAAGATGAGCTGGTCTTTTTTGCACAGCTGCAGTATCTGGTGACAGCCCTATAGTGCCTGACAGAGTCTCTTCAGAGCTACGTGAGACTTCTGCATTTCCTGTGACTCAAACCCTCATTTTGTTTTCCCCTGCATCCTGGCTCTGTATAATGACATTTCGTCTCTGAGCCCACAGGACTAGGTGTGCGAGACTATCCCATGCAGACTGTGTAAGCCCTGAGGTGTCCACACAGTGATGAAGTCAGTCACCTAACAACGCGTAGCTCAGAACATATCCCTGTCGCTAAGGGACGCATCTGTATACATCCAGCTGTCACTAAGGGACACTGTATACACCCAGTTCTTCATCTTTGCACTTTAGAATCTCACCATCTGAGATCTCCAGTCACTTCTCATTTCCTTTCCTTATGAAGTATTTCCAAGAGGGGCAGGAGGAGCCTTTAAAAATCTCTGTACTTGGCAGGTACCTAGCTGGGCAATAAACCCTATTTTGTATTTTCCTATGTCCACCTTCAGCTAAGACAAGGTGTAACCTGGCCCCAGTATTAACTCCGCATCCACACTTATTACTTTACTGCAGGAAAATCCCCAAAGGCCTGAGCGGGCACAGCACAGGACTGGTGAAGCCAGCCAACATCTATATGAGGTGGTGAGCATCGGGCAGAGCAAAGAGCTCTCTTGCATTGCTATCTGACCTCATGCTGAGTGGGCATGGCAACCAGCTCCCAGTGTGGGTACTAGTCAGTCTAACTATTTGTCTATGCATAAATGCCCTTTACAAGTTGCCTGCCAGGCGTGGCCATCCCTAGCAGCCAGACCTTCCCTGCTCCCCCAGCTACTGCTGTGACTGTGAGACACTTTCTGTTGCCTAGAGACAAAAACTTCTACCATGATGTCAAAGCCCAACCATTTATATCTTCATACTCCATTGGTGGAAATCACCACCTGGAACAAAGATCCTGTTTTCACATGCTACCTTCTTGAACACATGGACAGCTACAAATAGCTCAATGCGTTCCCATCAGCTGCTTCTTGTGTATAAATGGTAGGAGAGATTAGGGCTAAAATGAATGTGAATTTCAAGAAAAATAATCAGTAACTTAGAACTTGGCAGCATATGTTGTTTAAAGCATAGAGTATTTAGAATTTTCTTCATCTTAAAATCGTCATTGCACGTACCAGGGGTGGCATGTATTAAAGATTCTGGTATTTTGGGGGCAGTCTGTTAGAACTGACCTCTAATCATCTCATTGTCATAATTGTACATAGAAAAGAGAAATTTGTATCTGGTGGAAAGAGAAGCATCAGCTTAGTTACTAGTTTCCCTCAGAATTTTTTTAATACGAGAGTAAGGGGATCTGCTCATCTTCATGAATTTATGTTTCTATTTAAGAAGTCACTTCATGAGGCTGAATAGATACTTCTGGTTAAGAGCACTTGCTGCTTTTTGAGATGACCAGAGTTCAGTTCCTGGCACTGCCTGTAACTCTAGCTACAAGAGTCCTTTTGGCCTCTGTAGACACATGCATTAGTGTGTACATACACAGAGACACACACAAGCATATAATTAAAATGTGTATGAATCATTTTTAATTTTTTAATTTTTTATTGGATATTTTCTTTACTTACATTTCAAATGTTATCCCCTTTCCCGGTTCCCCCCTCCTGAAGCTCCCTATCCTATCCCCCCTCCCCCTGCTTCTATGAGGATGCTCCTCCACCCATCAACCCACTCCCACCTCCCTGTCCTCGAATTCCCCTACACTGGGGCATTGAGCCTTCACAGGACCAAGGGCCTCTCCTCTCGTTGATGCCTGACAAGGTCATCCTCTGCTACATATTAAGCTGGAGCCATGGGTCCCTCCATGTGTACTCCTTGATTGGTGGCTTAGTCTCTGGGAGCTCTGGGGTGTCTGGGTGCTTGATATTTTTCTTCCTATGTGG
>JADRCC010526643.1:0-10156 GCA_019843855.1 Hylomyscus alleni
TTGGGGATTAATATAATCCAATATGTTTGACCCCCTAAAATAATCTAATAGACTTGTTTTTAAGTTAAATATTTTTCATGCAGATAAGTGGACAAATTGATCCTAGGAATCACAAGGGTTTTTAAACAATTCCATTGCTCCTTGACATTATGAAAATGATTTCACATAGTCCAGGCTTTTCTTGCATCCGTGGCTGTTGTCTTTTCCATCACACACATTAAAGAGCATTTATGCTCTGCCACCCATTTTAAATGGTTCATTGGATAGTTGGCGTGTGACTTCAACAGATTTCCCTTTTCAACCCTTCCCTCCCACCTTCTAGTTCTTTCATATCCAGTGTGGAGTTATGTTGTAATTGTTAAACTTGAACTGTTGGTTCCTCTAGATTGGTTTTCCTGAACTTGTGTTCCTGAAAAAGATATTTCTGAGAATAGCCATATTTCTTAGAGTTTATCAGAAATTTCTTTGCAATTATATTCAGATTATGATTTTTGTCAAAAGACCAGACAAATGATATGGTGTTATTTTACGAGTTCTTGATGTTCCCACTGACTACTTGGTTATGGTGGTTTCTAAGTTCCTCTACTTCACCACTGTAATTTTTTCCTGTGTGGGAAATATGAATGAAATAGGAGATTCGAAAGTTCCTCTTTTCAGCACCTATACACAGTCATATTAGTAGCAGCTGATGATTCTTATCTGAAACAAGTACTGACTTTGTATTTGACTTTGTTTGCAGTTGGAATGGGGACACATGGATGCTTCTTGGTTTGGTTTCCTATATGCATTTACTCAGCTGTTCATTCATTCACATCACTATAGATTCACACATTCTTCTTTCATTTGGATTTATAAAATCTGATGTTTAAGTTGACTTTCCTATAGGTGTTAGAACATGGCAGGGAGAGTCTGCGACCCTTGGCAGTGGGAACCTTGGGGGGACCCCTTGCTCTAGCAGAGCGTTCATGAATTCTCTACAAAATACATGGGATCATTGACTTGATCATGTGGTAAGTCGTTCTAAGCCTCGAAAGCTTGTCCTTCGTGTTGCTTTCAGAATATCAGACAGTTCACCTTCTTCTCAACACTTGCTAATTCTTCATTTAAGGCTGACTTATAATTGTTTTTTTTTTTATTATCTTTATTTTTACCTCACCAACAGAGTGAGTTGACTGCCAAGTACTTTTGGGTATTAGAAAATTAAATCATATACATTACAGGAGAGAATTAGCCATATAGATTTTAATGCCTGGCTTACCTTTAAAGTTAACTGGGCTCTCCTGTATTTGTATTTAAAAGAAAATCTGCCATCCTCCCTGATATTACTCAGACACAATCACTACAGATATAAATAAATATACAGCAGATGAACGGACTGAAATTTATATATTTATGTTCATCTAATACAGGTATAATTATGGTGTAATTATGATATATTTCTCCTTGGCTCATATATTTGTCATTACTTTTTGCTGTTGGATTGTACTTAGTCTCCAGCTCTATTTTCACTCTATTTTATATAGTTATAGAGCCTTTAGGAGATAGAGCATCTCCAGAGTGAGTGGTTCATTAGGAACAGGCCTGAGATTTGTAGACTGCCTATACATACTTCCTGTCTGTTATCTTCTTCTTGAATATAGATCCAATATGTCCAGCTGCCTCAAGGTCCTGTTGTCATGACTTTTTCTGCTTTAAAATCCTTCAAATTGTGATCCAAATAAAACCTCGTCTTCTCTTTACTTGCTTCTTTTCAAGAACTTGGTCTCAGAAAATACCCAAGTACGGAGAACAATCGTCCATTTTAATGGGGATACTGGACTCAAAAGTGAGAGCCAAGAATGGTGTACATAGTCCACAACAAACAGCACAAACCAATGTGTCATCAGGAAAGTCAGTCAGATACCAAAGCAGTGCTGTAGTGCAAGCGAACTCATCAAAATCCTCCACAGTTAGGTTTCTGATAAGACAGTGCTAACTTCACTTTCTTATTCTCCACATTTTGAATTATAAAGTTATTATTGAAAAGGGTCATCAAATAGCTTCAGTTAGTAGTTTCTAAAAGATGAGTGTGCAAGCCTTGTAACAGGGCCATATGTTCTGCATGCCAGTGCAGCTGCTGGGTGTAGACATAATGGCACCAGAACAGTAGCCTAAACTATCCTAAGGCAACCACTAATTATACATCCAGTGTCCTCAGCACCAGCCACTAGCTTTGGGGAACCTTGCTTTCCAATGCCAAAAAAAGAACTGCGATATCTCTGAACTCATTAACCATCAATCAACTTTTAAGTAAAAGCTGCCATACATGCTTGCTTTTGGATTGTACTTAAACTTAAGCACCATAGTGATGTTGGCCCGCATGATGGGTTAGCAATATTTCCAGACACCCATCATCTCTTTTGCACTTAACAGGAAGAATCGCCTGAGAGAAAGTCACCAGTGTGTTTTGATATTATGCTGGGAGGAATTTTCAAAAGTTCTAGTGGCCCTGTAAACCGGATGGTAGCTAATGTGGATCTTCAGCTCCAAGGGCCACAGGATGTCATCTAGTAACAAAGGAAGTATTGTAACAAGTAGATGATCACTTTAACTGAGTATCCCCCAGGATGCCTCACGTTAAGCTCAGATTTATAATTGAAGATAAATCTTTCATGTCTGGGTGACAAGTCTGAGGTCCTGTCCTGGGTGTAGTTTTTCACTTAAACATTATTTTTTTCCAGTTTTAAGTCACCGTCTCTTCAGCAGATTTAACCTGCGTCCCGTCAATGTTTCTTGACAGTGATTAGCTATTCAAGGAAGAAGTGAAACTAATCTCTCTATTAATATACATGAGGTGAAAGGAGGCGGAATCCGAGTCTCAAAGGCACAGAGACTGATGTTGCAAGCCATGCAGCGAGGCTCACTCCCTAGATTCATTCACAGAGTCAAACCCTAGAGAAGAAGCCTGACATTTGGCAAAGCTGGTACGAGAGACAGTGGCTGAGGGCTGAGATGACAATGTATCTCTCAGCATTTCAATGTACAGAATTGGTGGGGTTTTTTTTGTTCTCCAGAATGGAGGAATAAAACATTCTGTTATTATGCCACATAGCGTCGTGCATAAAATACATTTGTGTTTAGTTTTTGTTTATTATGAGTATTAAAGATGAACAACAATGAAGAGAAAGTATTGATTTTTAACTTATATTGTAACAAACAACTTCTCAGTCACCTTATGCCTCACAGAATCAGACTGTCAACCTTTGAAATGGATGGAGACCTTCGTAACTGACGAAAGTCAATTCATATAATGAGGTTGATGGAATCTTTTTCTGTGCCTCTGTGTGTTTGTCTGAGTATGTCTCTGTGTTTGGTATGTGAATATGTGTGTGTATGTGTATTTGTATATGTGTGTTGCATATGTGTTGCATACACGTGAGTGTTCTCGCAGTTGTGTATGTACATATGGGGGCCAGAGGAGGATGTTTAACGTCTTTCTCTGTGGCTTTCTGCCGTATTGCCCTGAGACAGGTTTTTCACTGGACTGGAGGCTCATTGTTTCAGCTAGTCTGGCTAGACAAAGAGCTCTTGGGATCCTTCTATCTCTCCCAATAAGCACTGCATGTCATGCCTACAAAGCTGTGCTGGGCTTTATATATAGGTACTGGAGATTTGAATTCAAGTCTTATTTCCTGAGACTTTCCCAAGATCCTGGACTGAGTGTTTTAATAGAAACAATCAATTAATCACCATTTGTTGTCATAGTTTCTTTTTCATGGAGTCTGTAAAGAGTCAAGATACAAAATCAAGTTGAGAGCTGCCGCCGTGCTCTGGAAAGTTACATTTCCTTATCTTTTCTCTTAAGTGGATTTTCTGGCATTCTGAAGTCTCACTATACACTCAGTTTTTCTTGAAAATTTATTGACCTATCCATAGAATGAGAAGTTCTGAAAAGTCTCGTTTATCTCTAGGAGTAGAGGGATTTCTTATCAAGTTCCAGTGATCCGGTGACTGTGATCCATACCAGTTTTTAACATATGAACATTGTGATGAACTCCTACAAAGTGTGTTAGATCTGTCAGGAATTTTATTAATCAGTGTGACAATCTAACTTTAAAGGAAGGGAAGGCTTGGGTTCGGAGAGGATCTATAAACTATCTATTTGAAAGTATAGAAATGGAAATCGTCTTATTATATAGATGAGGTCTTAACAAGGGGGTGAACTAAGGATGTAGATGTCACTAGTCAGGAACATTGAGAGGACAAATGTGAAATGAGGTTGTGAAGATATGACAGCATCTCACACAGGAACTCACAGTGGCTGTGTTTCTACGCTCAGACCCGTACACGAACAAGCCAGACTAAATCCCACCAGGGATGAGGGAGAATCTTACATGGTCCTATCCCTAGCCAAAGAACTACCAGCAATTAATGATAGCTAGGGAAGGGAGGTTTTATTTTCTTCAGGAATATGATTCCTGAACAATCCTGGGCTCTAATGGATGGCACTGTATCCATACACATACATTCCTAACTAAGTGAGCCCAAAGAGTTCTAAAATAGGTATATGAAGTCGGAAGGGAAAATGGTGGGGGATATTGAAAGATTTTGGAGGGAAAGAACAGGGGTGGATTTGATAAAAGTAACATGAAATTCTCAAGCAATAAATTTAAGCATATTTTAAAGAGAAAATGTCAGTAAGCTGCATATATGCAACCTGTCCCTTTTGCTTTCTGGATGAGCTGTTTCTATGCTAGGCTGTTTTGTGTTACAGTGCCAAGGTGCTATACCTTCCCACTCAGCCTGTCTGTCAATCAACATTAACGTTCCTAGACAAGCAAAGAAAGTTTCCTATGTAGGAATCACTACAAATAAGAAACATACAAAGCCAATCTTATACGCCTTTAGTGACTTGAAGTAAAATATGCTGATTTTATCTACCAATTACCCTTCTAGTTTTCAAGAAAGAAAGTATTTGAAAATGTGGACCAATAAAATCCTTCATTTTACCTTCAAGTTTCTTTCTATCTTGAAAAAAAAAAAATCCTTTATTGTTGGGGCCCAAAAGCCTCTGGCATCTCCATCTCCACCTTGTCCCTGGGCCATCATCTATCAACTAACACTCTTTTGTTTCTTCCACTTTCTTGCTTCCAAGGACATTTTACAACAGGGGGCTTTCTGGACAACTTACAATGAGGACACTCCTTTCAGAACACTTTATGGTGTAGATGGAGACATTCCATTTATGCTAATGTATAACCAAGCAATCACACAGGTTTGGCCGATGCACCTGGGCAAATACGTGCTCTGTAGCTTTATTTCCCTGGAGTAGATGGAGACTAGTTCCCCTTTTTTTTTTTTTTTTTTTTTTTTTTGGTTTTTCGAGACAGGGTTTCTCTGTGGAGCTCTGGCTGTCCTGGAACTCGCTCTGTAGACCAGGCTGGCCTCGAACTCAGAAATCCGCCTGCCTCTGCCTCCCAAGTGCTGGGATTAAAGGCGTGTGCCACCACTGCCCAGCAGTTCCCTCTTCTTAAGAACCCTGTTGTGTTAAGTCCTGCAGGTCGGAGCACTTTATAAATGAGCTTTATTATTCTTACAGCTAGGACATTTGTTTTTCCAGAACTGAAATATCTGTAGTGTTTAAGGCAGTTTCCCATTTTCACTGGTCCTAGAAAAGATAGAAAACATCTGGCAGGCTACCCTGGCAGGATACTTAAGGCATATTCTTTCTGACAATCAGGCAAAATAATTTCACTCTTTTTTTGTCTGCACTATGTGGAACGCTTTGAAGCCCTTATATAAATGTATGAGTAAGTAATGGGAGTAGAATATTTGTTGATCAGAGCCAAATTACATTATGTTAATTTGCAATTTGTTTGAATAAAGTTAATTTAACAAAGGCAAGGGTATCCATTCTGTAGAAAATGGACTGCTTCAAGGTTTTCCATGCCAAAAGAAATGTCATGTAGCCTGCTAGAATTCTGACCGGGAAAAACAAACAAACAAACAAACAAACAAAGTGCATTAGAGCTGGCTGGAGCACTGCTGGCTCCTGATGATTGGTGGGTCTATTGAGATTTAGAAGTTTTAAACAAATGGGCGCTGTAACACAGACTATACTGGACATTGTGGAAGGAAGTAGGTTTACTAGAGATGACTTAAACAAAATAGTGTACTGTTCATGATGGGCTAGGGACATTTAACCAAGAAGTCTACACTAAGCCTTGGCCAAAAGCTAAGCATTAGATCTATATAAATGGATTCACTTATGCATATGCCTGTAGGTACTAAAAGAATGCCATCTACCATTTCTTACAAAGAAAGAATGTTATCAATGCTGTTTTCGAGAATCTATATACATCTATTATTTCAATGATCATGTTGTGAATGATTTTTCACTTCTGAGTATTTTTGTGAATAGCTGTTATAAATATTGCACTTTTCTATTAGAATAGTTTTCTATTAAAATTAGATTTTGGTTGGATTTTCTGTGGTCAAAGTTGAAGTATTCCAAAGAAGAGTAAAATAGCCAACTCCGGGGACAAATTTGATAATCTGAGCAAACCTGGAGTACTTTACTATGATGAATTGGTCCTGTAATGCTACTGTCAATGGTAACACAATCACCATCAAAATAAAGCCCTTTCCTACTACGAAGTATTTGATAACCTGTAAGTCCTAGCTCAGAGCTTTCCAGAGTTCCTCTGACTTTGGCCATTGTTCTTACATTGTTAATAACCAAAAGTAAAAAGCAAACAAGAAAATTCTCCAGGGGCTCTGAGTCCCAGCATTGAGTAAGCTACACTAATATGAGCCACTCGCCTGTCTTTTATCTTGTCTCTTTGATTTGGGCAATGGAGCCTTGGCAATTTATTCTTCTTGTTCTTTTATTTTTCCAATACTCACTGCCTATTTCTAGATATTATGCTAGAGTCGATTTTCTTCTGTCATCTTAATTTGTTTACTAGGAAAACAATGAAACCTCTTAAATTTAATAAAGAGTAAAACAAGCCAATTTTCTGACACATTTTCCTAGGAAAATCTCACTCAGTGATTAGCTTCATCTGCACTTGACTCATCAGAGTAGTTTATCTGGTAACTTGGTGAAGAATTTAATTTGTCGAAAGTGTTATAATGTTCACGGGCTGACTGAATCAGCAGTGATGGTTTTCTCAGAACATTTCTTCAACTTAAGTAACCTATGAATATATTTTACTGCTCATTCCTGAATAAAACCTGCTTATCCTTTTTTTTTTTTTAGTGATATTTATCTATTACACAGTAATTAAAATTTGGTGGGCTGAGGAAGAGACTTGGTGGGTGAAGCACCTGCCATGTAACCATGAAGATCACAATTCTGATTCTGTTTGTCATAAGATGTAAAGACAGTGCTGTATGTCATGTAACCTATATAAAGCTCAGAACTATAATCCTAGTGTCAGAAGCAAAGGGAGGCAGAGACAGGAGAAACCTTGTAAGCTTGTGGGCCAGATCACTGGTGTACACAGGGTTGAAACAAACAAGAAGAAGGTCAGTAAGACAAATGACAGACATGTACCCACACATACACACATATACACACACACATTCTCAGACCACACACATACACATGCATCACACATATACACACACACCATCCATATACACATAATCACACATCACACAATACATATACACACCATACACATACACATAAGCACACATCACACACATTCACATACTATACACATATATATACATATACTCATCACACACATCCGTACACAGTCATCACAACACACACAAATATCCCACCACACGCACAAATACTACAAAATATACACGGTTAAACCACCCCGCACACACACACAAATGAATCCATAATTACAATGGTGAGCACCCAGAGGGAATTGAAACTCAAACACATTGTGAAACTGACTCTATGCTAGGCATTGCCTAAGCATTTAGTGCATCATGTTTCATTCAGTCTAAATAATAGCCTTGATGAGCATATAAGGATGTGGTGTCACCTAGGAAGTTAGAGAAGAAGAGAAATTTAAGGCTTTGTCCCGACCAAAACAAACAAACAAACAAACAAAAACTTCAAAAATAAAAAAATAAAAAATAAATGACTTTACTAATGAAATATGGCTTTATGCACAGTATTTTTTTTTAACAAAACACTGTTAACAACCTAACGAATGTTCTTTTTTCCTATGCATCTAAACATCTCTCTTCCGAACACTTAAAGCTTTTCTCACTTGACAAATACTCAGCTTGAATTTGGGATAATCTTCTCTTTTCTAGAGGTCACACACTGGAGCAAATTATGACCCAGCTGTGACAGCGGAGCACAGCGTCCTCCTTCTTACCACACAATGGGACAATCAGGAAAGAGAAAAATAACTAAGCAGAAAGGGAAAGGGAAAGACATATTCCCTGGTTTTAGATATTATTCCACAGAAAATTTGTCTTTCCTCAAAAGTATTTCCAAGCTAATGACCTAGGGCCTCACTTTCCATAAAATGGTTAAAGTACTCATTCAATTCTTCATTAATTTTAAAGGGACTATTATTTGCTGCAGTTGACATGGTTTCTCATGTTAGAGAAGCCAACTGTCCATTAAGGCTACTGGGAATAGCACTATCTAGTCTTATTTCAATAAAGAGAACTATCCCTGAACCTGCAACCTACAAAGAATAGTACTGGAACTTTTCTTTTCATGTACCATTCTTCATATACTGTGTTCATTGTTATATAGTTGTGAGGGACGATGAGGTGGAAGAGCACTGTCCCTTAATTACATTCAGAGCACATCTATCCAACTGTTCACTTCAAAGAACACTGTATTGGCAACAAGAGTCAAGTACTCTCCAATGCCCTTTGTTTAAAGGCATGAGAGATAGCATATATAACTTTAATTTTTTTTCAAATGCCAGTTTTTAATGATGGTTCTTAAATGTTTTACCCTCCCTCGTAGCCCACACCCACCAAAGGTAGTGAAAAGGAAAAGATGGGGTGGGGGGGCGTGGACTGGACCTGTTTAGAAAGATTTTTTTTTGGAGAAACTCTCATCTGTCTTGTCTGGAAGTTGGCAGTTCAGCTCACAGGTTAGCAATGGCAGCTCATTGATCTATTAGCATCAGCAATGACATGATCTAGCAAAGGCAGTCAGGCCTCAACCTCAGCTGGAGTCAGCAGGACAGAACAGGGCCAACAGGAATTCCAGAAGTTCTCAGCCTCTCTTGGGGAAGTGAAGATTAGCTAAGACCATGTAGAGAGCCATTTACTGTCTAACGGCTGCCTTAACTGATTTCTAACGGCAGACTAGGCATGTAGCAGTTGGCCTCATTTGGCCTTTGACCAATTGGAAAACAGTTACAACTAAGGTGATGACGTAATGGCTCTCTACAAGACCATATATCAAGCATCACACAGCTAGCTCTATAAACAAGCCTAGCTTAGTCTTCATCCCTGTCCTATTTACGCCCTCCAAACATCACAAGTCCTCCTCTATGGGTCTTGTCTCAGCATGGGTCTTGCCTCAGCACGTGCATCTGTCTCAGCTGACATCACTCTAAATTAGCCTGAGTCCGAGCAGCAAGAAGCTGAGGCACACCACCAGAAGGTTTTTGGTGTGTTCCTCTCCATGGCGTCCTGACAAATGTGGCCCAACTACGAAGCGTAAGGTGGACCAATACATTGGTGTCATTAGCAAAGAATCCTTCATCACATGTCCTTTCATGTGCTTGCTTTAGCAGAATATCCTCTCTTGTGTCTGTTTCAGTGAAACTTTCCTTCACAAGTCTAACCTTAGTCTTTCTCCCGTGTCCACTTCAAGAACCACTCCTTCATGTCTTTGTCCCAGCAAATCACGATCCAACCAACTTCCCAAAGAACCCTTAAGTTTCCAGTTCAAATAGGGGCAATGGAGAAATTAAAAGACAACATGAAAAATGCAGTTCTGTTTAGAGCTGACCACAGATGAATGTGTGATAGAATGTAAAATGAGGGGAAGGCATAAAACTTATAACGGGTGTTCTTCAGAGCTATAAAATAGGACTAGGGGTGTACTTCATTTTATTTAGTTCTATCACTAAAATAGATGGAAATGGAGGTGGACTTAATTCTTAAATTCTCCTTAGTATATATTTTACTTTTTTTTTTTTTTTTTTTTTTTTTTTTTTTTTTTTTTTTT
>JADRCC010526647.1:0-13526 GCA_019843855.1 Hylomyscus alleni
TGGGATAAGAATTACGTGATGCAGCATGAACGTTTTCTGTTGGATATTATATAGTTCTAGAGATTTGATAAGCATAGGCCTCATAGTTTTCAAATAATTGCAACATGAAAATATATTATATAGATATCTACACTATCAAAAATAATAGATTAATAGCATTCCAGTCATGTAAGGCAACAAAGTATATTCAACAAATGCAGTTGCTCCATAGTCTTGTTAAATCAGGCAAGAGAAACAAAAGTTAGCTGTCTTTTATTTCCCCCTATAAAAAGACTAACTCACCTTATATTTAAAAATCCTATAATTGATATGTTAATTGGGAAAAATTTTACAATAGATAAATCTTTTTTAAAATCTCCTTTCAGAACCTGTATATTTTTTACTCACTAAAAAGAACATGAATAAAAAGAAAGAGAATTCTTTTTAGAGCACCCATGAATAAATAAGCTGCTACAGAATCACTTCATTATACTGTCAATGATGTTACTTGTCAGTATATTGACAATGTAATGAGGTGAAGGTAAGATGTACGTTGTTTAAAAAGTATATTAAAATGTCTTAGCATATTATCAATGCAATGTACAGTGTTAATGTATGTTTACTTTAATAGCTTCTGCTATTTTTCATACAAAGCAGCTGAGATTAGAGTTTCAACTGTAAAATTATTTAGATTAAATAAATTTGTGATTTCTCACTGCAGGTGGTCACATATGTGTATATCTTGGTGATTAATTGATTTAGGAAGACTTAGTCCACTGTCAGTGACAGTATTCCTTGGGCAGTTTCCTAAACTACATAAGAAAGAGGCAAGCTATCTGGAGGCAAACCAGGCAAACTGGATGTACTCAGTCCTCTCTGCCATTGACTGTAGATTTGATTTCATTAGCTGCCTTAGTTCCTGCTTTGACTTTTGTGATTTTGCTGATTAACTTCAGCTTCTAATTGTAAAGTAAATAAACTCTTTCCTCTTACAAGTTGTTTGTGGTTAGGTTGTTTGCCACAGCTACAAAAACAAAGATAGAACAGGTTACCATATAATAAATACCATTTATCATTTTGCTTTCCTAATTAAAACTACATTAAAAACTTCTAATTTTGTGCCTTTATTTATATAGTTTCCAATGCTGGACTGTAATATATAGAGGAAGTTAAAAAAAGCAGCTCATATCTTAATAAAATTAATAAGGACTTAAACATTAAAATACTCAATAAAAGAAGTATGTGTTCTTCAGCAGACATATTGAAAAATATCTGCATGCTTCATGCACACATAAAGATACACACACATACACACACACAAACATGCTACACACAACAATTCTTATGTATTTGTCTTTGTTGACTAGGATTAAGTTCTTTCATGGAGTGGTTTAAATGTTGCCGTTTGTATATGAGACCTAGCATCATATTTAGCTAGGTAAATTCCAACAAGCATATTAAACCCTATTAAGGCTGAATGAAAATTACATGTGTGAATTACCTTAACAAAGTACTATGACTACAGTTCTGCTAAGGCTCATTGTACAGTTCATGCTGTAATACTGTGTATTGTTACTAATTTGTGAAAGATAAAATTAGATAAATTAATAAAAAAAGAGTTCAAGAGTGGTCACTGGGGGTTCAAACAGGTAAGGTAGTGAGGAGATAGAAGTTAGAGATCAAACTGGGTCCAGTCTGGACTCCTAAGGGAGAGAATGACATGGTTCCTGCCTGTGGGACAGACCAGCAGGCATGATTGTTATGAGTATAAGACTTTGGTAGAATAATGTGTATATTTTATATTCCTACTTCAAGGAATATCCTTCCTGTCAACATTAATGACTCTGATAATCAGAAACAGTACAAAGAGAGTCTGGGATGTGAAGGTGTGGCTAATGTCTCAGCAAAATGGTAAAAATTGGGAACTTCAGGACAGCCCTTAAGACTGGGGAAAAGAGCTCTAGAAACATGGGTCCAAACTATATATAATTTCTTTTTTTTATGTATTTTCTTTATTTACATGTCATATGATTTCTCCTTTACCAGTTTCCCCTCCAAAAAACAAAGAAACAAACAAAACCAACAAGAAAAAACACCTGTGGTCTCCCCCCTCCCCATGCTTGCCACCCAACCCTCTCCCACTTATTGGCCTTGGCATTCCCCTACACTGGGGCACAGAACCTTCACAGGGCCAAGGGCCTCTCCTCCCATTGATGATTGACTTTGCCTTCCTCTACTATACATATGCTGCCAGAACAATCAGTCCCGCCATGTATACTCCTTGGTTGGTGGTTGAGTCCCTGGGAGCTCTGAGGGTACTAATTAGTTCATATTGTTGTTCATCCTAAGGGGCTACAAACCCTTCAGCTCCATTTGTCTTTTCTCTAACTCCTTCATTGGGGACCCTGTACTCAGTTCAATGGATGGCTGTGAGCCTCTACATCTGTATTAGTCAGGTACTGTCAGAGCCTCTTAGGAGATAGCGATATTAGGCTGGCTTGTCCTTCCTTCAGTCTCTACTCCATAGTTAGTCTCTGCAACTCTTTCCATGGGTATTTTGTTCCCCCTTTTAAAAAGGAATGAAATGTCCACATCTTGATCTTCCTTCTTCTTGAGTTTCTTGTGGTTTATGGGTTGTTCTTTGTGTATTTAGAACTTTTGGGCTAATATCCAATTATCAGAGAGTGCATACCACGTGTGTTCTTTTGTGATTGGGTTACCTCACTCATGATGATATTCTCCAGATCTTTTGTCAGAAAGATACTTAGGAAGGAGATAAAGAGCTTTAGGGAGTGATGACTACAGGAGATCCCACCCAGATAACGTTTTTATGTTTGTTTGTTTGTTTGTTTATGATTACAAAAGCAGACACATTCCTGAGTTCACAGTCAGTCTAGGAAAGAGTATGGTTAAGCCCAAGTGTGGTAAAAATGGTAATTTCAGGACTGGGTCCCACCCAGCTAGCTTAACCTCTATGTTTAACAGATACTAGCAGATCACTGAATTCTTTTGCAATGTTAAAAGAAAATGTAAGCTTCTTGTCTCCTAAGAATTAAAAGGCTGAGATCATGGGATGCTGATTCATAGAAAATCAAAAGGAATCCTGAAGAAGTAAATGACTGCATAGATATATACAATAAAAATAAACAAGTAAACAAAAACCGCCAGTCAGGAGCTAATGCAATGAGTGAGGATGAATTAGTTCTAGGATTCTATAATAGAGTAGATAATTCACTTCATAGAAAACTATAAAGAATTTCAAAATAATTGGAAAAGTCCAGGGTTCTTGTCTTAGTTAGGGTTTCCATTGCTCTAAAGAGACACCATAACCAAGGCAACTATTATAAGGGCAGTATTTAATTGGGGCTGGCTTACAAATTCTGAGGTTCAATCTGTTATCATCATGGTAGGAATGATGATAGTATCCAGGTAGGAATGGTGCTGGAGGAGCTGGGAATTCTACTTCTTTTTCTGAAGGCCATCAGGAGAAGATTAACTTCCAGACAGACAGGAAGAAGGTATCTCAAAGTCTACCTCAACAGTGACACGCTTCTTTCAACAAGGCCACATCCCCTAATCATGCCACTCCTTGGGCCTAGCATATTCAAACCACCACAGTTCCTATTCTGTGCAAGTAAATAAATGCTTAAGAGATAGAAATATTAATTACCCTTAAATTTTAACAAATATATGCATATATTTAATTATATTATACCACCAGCATAGATGCATGGCATGTATTAAGGAAAGGTACAAATGTAAAAAAATTTAAAACCCATTTTCAAATTATTAAAACTCAAATTTACATATATTTAAAAAGTCACTTGATTTCTGGATGTTGAGGCCAAGCCTCATGAAAATGTTTTCCTAGAGCTTCAGTAGGCAGGCCAGGCAGAGCTATCTGTACAAAAGCCAGGCATAGACAGGCACAGTGGCCCAAACTACCCAGAGAGCACAGGCATTCGGTTATCTGACCTTCCTCCTGCCCAGAAAATACATCAGTGTCAGTCAAGGCTGGGGAGGTAAAGACAGAGCTTCTTGAACTCAGCCTTTCAAGTACTTCCCCACAGATGCCAGCTGGCATCCTGGAAATCCAGTGATTGGCTTAGGCCACCTTCTGATGTTCTCTCTGAGCTCTCATTTACATGGTCACATATTTCATACTTAATGAGGTCTTGGCAGGGATGAAACAATACATACGAGCTTTGTTTTAGTGCTTATCTACGTTACTAGCATGATATAATGTGTGAACAAAATATATTTTATTAATTTACTCAAATTAATTTACTTTGTTTTCCAATTGCTAAACAGTTCAAATGTGAACCAGAGATCAGGTTAACTACACAATAATTATGCTTTTATTTGATTTTACTGGAAAAATGCAATCTTAGTTTGCAATATTTTTGAATTATTGGAAATATACTGTTTCCACCACTTTGCTCCAGAAAATATCTGATGTGAGCACCAAGATCCACTTCCTGATAGGAATATTCTGACAGCTAATTATTGATTGCCATAGGTGGATAGATGTTGGTCATAAGCAAATTTGGGGAGAATTTGGCAGAATTAGAGGAGTTTCTCAAAGGAATCCATAACAAACTCTGTGAAGTATAACTGTGAAGACAGTTTCTCTGGTGGTCAGCAATGTTGTAATATTCCTGGCTTTAATAAATCATTTTGCATCATTTACAAAAACCTGGAATAGAGATGGGAGAGAGAGAGACAGAGAGACAGAGAGAGAACGAGACAGAGAGAGAGAGACAGACAGACAGACAGACAGACAGACAGAGAGTGGTCATTTAAAAGTTCAGGGACATAGTCTCACCTGACTTTAATAGTAGTTATGTGATAAACGCTTAAAATTTCTTTCTAATAAACTTGGTACATTCCCTAAGATTAAATTTTGAGAAGAAAATCACCATACTGTAAAACTTGACAACTCCTTAATTTATAGTGGAAGTGAATGTTCTGCTGGATAGTCATGATTACCAAATCTGTTCTATAAATGTGATCAACTAAAATCAAGCAGATTAAAGTTGTCCACAATGTATTAGCTGATAGCAGGATACAGTGAATTTTTGCCCTTTGGTTTTAATTACTGTAGGATATTTTCAACTATTCACCGGATAAATCAAGTCAACAATTTCTTCAGAATGACTGAGTAGTTTGGAAACAGGTAAAAGGAATATCTTCAAAATTCATTTTAGCAAAAGATCCTGCCAGTGAGATAATGTTGGGACAGGAATAAACAGAGTTATGTACAGTCTTTGTACTTCTAGGCAAACCATGGTAAGGCATTTTGTCCTGGGTTCTACCTTCATATGTTCCATAAATGAAGTCTTCATATGTTCCACAAGCTATCGAATGCTGACCAGAATAAAATATAAGTCTATAAGGTCTAATTTTAAAATTATTTTCCTTAATATCCATAAAACAAATTATTCACACTTATTTCTTAATAAGTTTGCATTTGATGTATGAATGAATAAATACATTGTAGTAGCATTATGTAGTAAATCCTAGTATTGTGCTTAGTATGCTGATATTTGGTTGTCTTATTTGAGGATCTTAGAATTTGAGATGTTGAACTTATCATTAAATCACTGTATTTCTTCGTCTCTTTTGACATAATGTCCTTAACACATTTTATTTCTATCTAATTATTCTCTTACTGAACAATAGCTACAAGTCTGGATTCCTAAAAGAACATTTACTTGAGGTCTGCAGTTTGGTGCTCTTCCCTTCCTTTGTGTTGTCTTTGGTGTTATATCATTATAATCCTTGGATTTCAGTGTTCCGTACATGTACATACATGCACATACTTCCAAAGTCTCTGGCTCAAGCACAGACATCTTCACAAAAAATATTCTTGATTCTTTGTGCTCAGAGTTCACCGTGAAGAACACACTAACTTTCTTAATTAATATGTTTCATTATCTTGCAGTTCTTTTTGTGACCATAGCTAATATCCACCTACTCTAGCTGTTCTCTAGCTGGAAAAGATTTCCAATTCTTTCTCCTAACCTCTTTTACAGCCTACTTTTCAAAATTACCCATTCTTTTTATTCTACAGCTATAGTCCTTACTTACCTGATTCACATTAATAAGCTGCTATATTCTGTTGTAGGTTTCTTACTTCCTTTCCATCTTCTGTATTTCCTCCAGTGATCACTTTGAGCGGTAAAATTGCCAGGTAGTTGACTAAAATACCATCTCACCGCTACATTTTAAATTAATAAACTTAGCTTTCCAATTTTCTCAGATAACCATAGTTTGATACTCTCTTAAATGCCATAGTTTATGCTCTTTTACATATATTAGTCTGTGATGTTACACATTATTTATTCATATCAATAGTTTTTATTCAGTAGACAAGAATTCTTGTTTTCATTTTTTACAGCTCATTAAATGAGAGGCTTTTAAGACCTAGTGAACTTACATAAGATCTTTGGAGATTAAGGATGAAACAATTAAAAAAGTTTGCAAGCTAGGTAAGAGATTATAGATAGAGTCAAATAAATACAAATGTTATAGTTGATATACAGAATTCTGCAGTATTCCTAAAAGTGTTTATTAAAGCATGTGGATCAAAAATACTTTCTCTGTGGAAATAATATGTGTTAAAATAATGAGGAAGGATGAAGTATGTATGAAGCCTGGAGCAACATATTAAAAGTGGTAAAAGATGTTAAGAAGAGGCAGAGATGGGAAATAATGACAGTGCCTCTATAGGAGGGCAAGTCAAAGTGAACTTGGTAACTGTCCACTGTGCTATGTGTGCATTATGTCCCATCCTCCTCTCTGATGTAAGGAGAAGGAACTGAAGGAGCTGAGGAGATTTGTAGTCCCATGGAGGGAGCAGTAGTAGCAACCAGCCAGAGCCCTTTCCCCCGGGGTTCCTGGGGACTGGACAACCAACCAAAGAATACACATGTGGGGACCCATGGCACTGGCCACAGATGTGGTAGAGGATGACCTTTTTGGACATCAGTGGGAGGAGAGGCCCTTTGGCCTGAGGTAATTCGATGCACCAGTGTAGGGGAACACCAGGGAGGAAAGACAGGAGTGGGTAGATGGGTGAGGGAGCACCTCATAGAGGCAGGGGGAGGTGGAGGGGGATAGGGGACTTCCAAAGAGGAGATCTGGCAAGGGAAAAACATTTGAAAAGTAAATAAAGAAAATATTCGATAAAAAACAAACAAAAAAAATATCATCCGGAGTGAGGTAACTCAGGCACAAAAGAACACACATGGTATGTCCTCAATGATAAGTGAATATTAGCCCAAAAATTAGGAATATCCAATATTCAATTCACAAGATGATATTTTCTAATTCCATCCATAGTGGAGCATGTGTCCTTGTTATATGTTGGAGCATGTTCAGCATCCTTAGTCATCAGGGAAATGCAAATCAAAACAATGGTGAGATTGCACCTCACATCAATAAAATGGCTAAGTTCAAAAACTTAAGTGACAGCAGATACTGACAAAGATGTGGGTAAAGAGGAACACTCATCCATTGCTGGTGGGATTGCTAGCCGGTACAACCACTCTGGAAATCAGTCTGATGGTTCCTCAGAAATAGGACATAGTTCTATCTGAGAACCCAGTTATACCACTCCTGGGCATATTCACAATTACCCTTGTAACCACTCATTTTAAATTGTATCTGTCCTGTGTGTGTTTAAATTATGTCATGGTGAGATATCATAATGAAATTTACCTCATATTGGTTGGAAACAATCCTATCATTATCAAGGTTCAATGCAGGCTCAGTACATTGTGGTAAGCCTGTGATGTTGTATTGAAGGAATGAAGTCTGAGCATTGAGAATGCCATGATGTAGAGAACATAGGCATTGGGATATTTTATTAGAATTTACTACACTGTAATTATAAAAATGTTCCTAATAATTCTTGTACATTTTATAATAAATAGCATGGTGTGGTACAAATTTAATGAGTATTAAAATTATACCATACCCAGTTTAAATAATGTTCAGCCTGTTAATATTGATATATTTATAATGATTTAATCTCAATAAATGTGCAGAATTCCTTTTTGAGTCAAAGGAAATATACCATAATTTTTATTCTTTGGCAGAACTTTATAGAAACTAGAGAAGCTCTGCTGTAAAGATATGCAGAAATTGCATAATTACAAGTCCATTTTTACTCAGTTCCTTGAGGACTGACTATTGAGAATGAAAGTCTCCTTTCTTCTTTTCTTTTTTGATATTATAATATAGTTATGTCATTTTTATTTTATTGAAATAGATTTTATTGAAATTGAATAAGATATACTCTAAGCTGATTATGTTTTTTCTTCCTCTAATTTTTCTAGATCTTTAATATATACTCTCCTATCTTGGTCCACCCTTTTTCTGTTTCTCATTAGATAATAAACAGGCTTCTAATGGAAAATAATATGATATATAACACAATATAATACAATATATTATAATAATATAATATGACAATATATAGTGTAAAAGACAAAACAAGAACAAACACATCGTAGTAGGACCATACAAACAGAAGGAACAATGAAACAACTGAGATTGAAAAGTGTGTTTAAGAATCCTTCAGTGTAGGTTTACAGAGAACCTATTTGTAGTTTTTATTCCATAGAGGACTTGAAATTACTTGTATCAAGTTAGGAATTATATAAAATCATTATCGAGAATTATGAAATCATTATTTTGTCTACATACTCTATGAAAGTATATATTCATATTTAATTCTGCAGGAAATCTGGCAAACAGAATGGACTAATGTCCAGAAATTATTAGGCTACATAATAGTGTCAGGAAAGATGTATCAGCCACAAAGAAGCAGTCCTGGAATGAAATCTGTTTAAGGACCCTGCATTACCCATTACAGCCATGCAAATGGTGGGCCATCTCCAGAAAACTCATTTGCTTGCCTCATCCTTTACTCGATGGTTTCTGACACATTTGGAATAAAGCTTATACAAATAAGTTTTATAGTATTTATAAAAGGCCGTAATTCATAGTGTATAGTGTTAATGGATTCTGACTTTGGGGTACCATTAAGTGTCCATTCCTTTCTATTCTATTAGCATTTTTTCTTACTGTAGGATAACTCGGAGTTAGCATTTCTTATGATTTCAGTTTCTTTCATCACCTTTTAAACTTATGTTGAAATATGAGCACTCATGAAATAAGAGTTTGAATCAGGTAGTGATGTTTAAGAAACCATTATTTATTTTTATTTTATGTATGTCGGAATTCTGCCTGAGTGAAGGTATCAGATGCCCTGGAACAGGAGGTACAGAAGCTTCTTTCCCTATCACTGTACTGAAATGCACTTCGTTTATGCTATGATTAACCTGTTAATTGACAAAAATATTGGCTTATATTACTTTGTCATTATCATTTCTTAGAGTTTATTTTTTTTCCTTTAGAATACCTATATGACATTTTTATTCACAACACCTTATATTTACATTTAATTTATCCTACTATTTTCATTTCCCTTTCATTATAAGTTTTCATTTTACAGAAATACATCCCAAGTCAAATATTGTGAATAGCTGATGTTTGCCAAACCAGCATGTCCAGTCCTTTAGGACTGACAGTTCAATATTGCATCAGTTTTCCTCAACCCTGTATCCATATAGCTATCATTGTCTGCTATATTTTTCTTTTTTTGTATTAAATATTCAACAAGTACTTGTCATAAAATGAAAATATAAAGATTTTGTTTTCTCTATTTTTCTAACATAAAAAAGAATTCTTCAGTGTAATAAACTTTATTAACATTTGCAAGATGAACACACATGTATATGCACACACACACATAACACCTTCACACATGTACATGCATACACATTTCATTAAGAAATTATAGGTGGGCAGTGGTGGCACATGCCTTTGATCCCAGCACTTGGGAGGCAGAAGCAGGCAGATTTCTGAGTTCGAGGCCAGTCTAGTCCACAGAGTTAGCTCCAGGATAGCCAGGGCTCTACAGAGAAACCCTGTCTCAAAAAACAAACAAGCAAAAAAACAAAAAAACAACAAAAAAAGAAATATTCTACAGCTTACCATTTGAACTCTCAGTTCAGAAGTTTCTTGGCATCTATAGTAGTTCCTTTCACATATTAGTAAATTCTGGTCGTCTGCAGGCACTCTGGACATGAGTAGAATGTTGATTTAAATTCAGAACTACTGACCATGTGATTGATTTTAGTCAGTCATTCACAATTCAAGAAATATTTCCCTTTTTATTTATTTATCATTTTATTTGGTTACATTTCAAATGTTACCCACCTTCCTGGACTTCCCTGGAGTTCGGTTTAGTCCCTAGGAGCTCTGGGGCCTCCAGCTAATTGATACTATTAGTCTTTTAATGGGGTTGCAATCCCCTCAGCTCCTTCAGCCTTTCAACTTACTCTTCCATTGAGGTAGATATGCTCAATACGATGGTTGGCTGTGAGTATCTGCATCTGTCTTTGTCAGGGGCTGGCAGAGCCTCTTAGAAGCTCCAGGTGCATAAGTATAGTAGAGAATGGCCTAGTCAGTCATCAATGGGAGGAGAGGCCCTTGGCCCTGTGAAGGTTCTATGTCCCAGTTTAGGGGAATGCCAGGGCCAGAAGGCTGGAGAGGGTGGGTTGGTGAGCAGGGCGAGAGGGGAGGAAACAGGTTTTTTTTTAGTTTTTGTTTTTTGTTTTATTTTATTTTATTTTTATTTTTTTCGGAGGGGAAACTTGGAAAGGAGATATTATATGACATGTAAATAAAGAAAATATCTAATAAAAAAAACTACCAAAAAATTTTTTTTAGATGGGTTGGATGTCCCCATCTCTCTACTTGGGTCCAGATTTATGTACTGTAGATAGTCTCTTCTGGTTTGATCTCCCTGCTGCTGGGGATTTTGGCTAATGTCATCCCCATGGGATTCTGGGAGACTCTTGCAATCCTGACTCCTGGGACTTTCTTGTGGTTCTTCAAGTTCCCCACAGGTCACTGCTACTTATTTCTATTCATTCTCCTGGTCCATTGGACTTCTCTTCTGTCTCTTTCTATACCTGGTGCTGTTGCCCATTTTTTGCTATCCTGCCCCTCTCTCACCCAGGTCTTTCTCTCTTCCTCTGCCTTCCATGATTATTTTGTTCCCGTTCTTGTTCTAAGTAGGTTTGAAGCAGCCAGAGTTTGGCCTTCCTTCTTGTTAAGCTTCGTATGGTCTTTGTATGTCCTTTTGGGTCTGTGTTACCTCAGTCATGGTGATATTTTCTAGTCCCACCCATTTGCTTACAAAGTTTGTGAAGTCATCGTTTTAATAACTGAGTAGTACTCCATTGTGTAAAAGTATCGCATGTATTTTCTTTATTCATTCTTCAACAGAGGGAAATCTCAGTTGTTTCCAGCTTCTGGCTATTATAAATAAGGCTGCTATGACCATAGTGGAGCACATGTTCTTGTTATATGTTGGAGCAACTTTTAGGTATATGTCCAGGGGTGGTATAGCTGCATCCTCAGATAGAGCTATTTAAGATTTTCTGAGGAAGCACCAGATTGCGTCCCAACACAACTTTTTTTTTGTCAAGTTTCAAGAACAGAAACCAAAGGAAAGGAGGGCAGTATAAAACATTGCAATGAAAAATTTTCATTGCTTTAGTTGTAACTTTTCCATATAAATTCTTAAAAGCATTATTTAAAGATATATATTCAACATTTGTTGTACTTTTTGTCTGAAATTTTAGTGAAAATAATAAAATTGGCAAATTTCTCTTAAACTTTAAAATATTGAATTGTTTGCACCTCCAAAGAGAAATAAGTGAGAGGTTTTTTTAATTACAGACTATTTTTACAACACGTAAGTGTTTTAGTGGTGCAACTTTGATTGTCCTTTGCAGAAAATGCAAATCACGTGCTTGATAATTATTTAAAGTAGTTAGAAATTAACTTTACTTAAACTATAATTAAGTTTTAAATACATGTACACATATATTCATTGCTTAAGCACACAAAATACATCTCTTAAAAATGTATAACTCATCATTTTTGCTGATTAATGCATATAGTTCTTTATACCTCTTAATCCAAAGCTTCCTTTTAATTCAGTTTTCCTGTTCATAGTAGATAGCACTTACAGAGCATCTAATTTGGTAAGCTAGTAATCAGTGTTCATTCATGGTTCCTGTTTCAGATCTTAACTGTCCTCAATGATAGGTTGTTAAACTGCGAGTACAAGATGAAGTAAAACTTCTCCTTGAAGTTGCTTTTTGTTGTGGCATTACCACATACAATAAAAATAGAAAGCTAGAACAGTTATATAGCAAGTTCACTAACAAATCTCATCATGAAAATAATAATTACTATATAATAATAATTCGCCTATTCCCACTTGCTTCTATAAGTGGAATAATTATAAGAATACATTGTGTCCTCATTTGACCCTATAATGAACCCCAAAGTAATGGCTAGAGGTATGAGTTATATATCAAATGCTCATATAATCCTATGAGGTTTACCAGCCCCAACCACCTTATAAGCCTAAACTTCTAAAAATAAATATTTGAAAATAAAGTACTAGGCATTATTATAAGAGACTGAACTATGGAATTTCTATACCCTAAAATTATCCCTAGAAAAGCAACTATATAACAATAATTACATTACTCAAGATAATAGTAATTTTAGGCACAATCTTAAAAGAATTAACTGGGATTTTAAAATATATTAAAAATCATTAAAAGTTATTATTCATATAATAGTATAGTAAAAAGCAAACCACATTATAACTATTTATTATATGTCAAAATTACAAATCATATTATGCTCTATTTTATTCATTTTACTTATCCCTTTGTATATGGCAGATTTTTTTCAAGCTAGATCAGGCTGCCCTTAAGTTTATCTTTCTTTTGCCTCAGCCTATAAATATGTAGTATACCTTTCATAATGTCCCCCTGTTATAACTCAGTATTCTGTATAAATTCTTTGGGGTGAGATGCTTTATACATGATATCTGAAATACTTATCATGTAGTTTAAAATGAATGCTCTTATTCACTGATTGTGGTAAAACAATTGAGGGAATCAAGCTGAGAAAGTGCTTCTATTCATAGCTCACAATCAAACGAGACTTCTATACTTAAGACTTGGCTCTTAAAGATGGAGAATTCAATGGATGTCTGTTGAATGGTTTCTCTACTTCTAAAACACAAGAGTTGTTAATGATAATGTACTGAGATGACCAGGTACATTCTTGTTTTCCTGACTATGACCTAGGAGGGTATCAATCTGTTGATGAATAATGTGTCAAATTTTATCTAACCACGACCTTCAAATCCCATTAGAGAGTAAGAGCTGTGAGCCTGACTCTGTTTACAGAACAGAAAGCCTTCTCTAGTGAAACCAAAATAAAAATATTTACTATAGATACAGATCCACATTGCATTCACTCTGGGACTTTAAAACTAGCTGCATAACTATAGTGTAGGTAGTCAGAAGAAAGGAGTATCAACTAATCATAGACAAATGCTGAATGCTTATAATCTTTAATTTTTGGATACTGTAGAATGG
>JADRCC010526653.1:0-11595 GCA_019843855.1 Hylomyscus alleni
TCAGAGTTTATCTGCCTTCTTTGTTTCAAAGTCACACGGACGGACACTGATCCTTTTCAGCCTGGCCATTGCTTTAGGCATGGTGAGGAAGGGTGCTGTTTCTGGGCCAATAGCTAGCTGAACACAAGCATCCTCATGTCTTCTCTGAGCTCCCTTGAATTCTCATCATCTCTGCCAATACCTGCTGGCAAGACAATATCAGAAACCAGTAACTTGACTTACATGCAAATATTAGCTTCTCTGGTGACATTTGCATTTGAAGTCTGGCTTCAGGAAAGGAAAAGCTTTGTGCAGAGGTGAAGAAATTTCAGTGAACAGGTGGGACTGTATTTTTCTTCCACTCATACAGTGGAGCAGTGAGCTGGTGCATCCTTCCTAATGGTAGAGTCTTGTCTGTGTTTTCAGCTAAGCTTCATAGAGCAGAGGCTCTGAGGTCAAGTTCAGTATGTTTCTTGGGCAAGGAAGATATAATAACTAAACTAAGAATTTGCAAAAACTTTAGCATTTATTTATGCATTGTGTATTGTGAGAGAATAAAGAACTTGTATTTAGCTGTGGAGTGCTAAAGTGTATAAGTGCTAGTCTTATTTATGGAGTGAAGATTTTGAGCAAGACAGAGATTATGGGAAATGATGAGAGGTCTACTCAGCAATGGGGGTGAGAAGAAAGGAAATTGACACTGTATACATCTGTAGACTATCCCATAAACCACCTTATTACCATGCTTGAAAAGTAGCCTTCCAGCTTTTAATTAAGGAGGCTTGGCATAAGCAGAGTTGGGTGGTTTGTACATTCTTAAAAGTGGACCTCATGATGGATCCTGTCTTGTGAATTTGCTGTTGTCATTAAATGGGTTAACACATAAGGTACCTGAGAAATGCCTGCTTTGTCACCATCACAGTCACTTCTCTGTTCCAAGGTCACAGAGTCAGGAAGGAGGGGGAAGAATATGAATCAGGACGCCTGACTCAACCTCTTCTGCTTCATCTCACATCAGCAGTTTGATAGTGCGAGGAGGTTGGTGAGAGTGCACAGAAGGAAGGTAAAGAATTGCCAGTGTGGAGGAAAGAGGGCTGGGAGAAGGTTCGTGTGACAAGAACAGCTGAAAGCTGTGGGAGTTGACGTAGGCAGACATGAATTGCTGGAGGGTTTAAAAGTCAACTGTGATTTATTTGAATCTGATATGCTATTGAGTGCCAGGATATGATGTTGGGAGAGTGCATTGTTTGGTCAAAGCAGGGGTGAAGGAAAGTTTTAGAGATGACATTCTCAGCTATTTTAATAAAGAAGGAAGGACAAGAAGTTCTGCTATAAAGCACACTGAGACCTGAAGAGGGGGGAATAGCAGACAGACAACAGAGAACTGGTTAAACAAGATGGATGCGGCACATCACCTCGGTGCTGGCCATGTTTCCTGCAGACTTCAAGGATGAAGCATATTCCGTATAGTCTGTGTCGTTGGTATCTGAGGACACTCCATCAGCAAGTGTCATTGTGAGTGATTGTTTCCTGATCCCCCCTCCCCCAAATCCCAGTAGACTCGCCAATACATCTTTCTGGTCCACATTTGTTGGTTTGGAGGACCAAATGAAGTGCATGTTCCTATAAAAGGCTGCATTAACAGTGTAGATGAGGCTCGCAGAATTGAAGTAGCATTATGCACAGAGGTAGGCTGTTGCCTGCCAGAAAATCTGAGGGACCCTCTGTGAGTCTTAACTCCTCTGCGTGCATAGGACCAGGATGGATTCATATATACGAGTGGTAAGGAAAACCATGGTTCAGGTAGAGAGGCTGCCTACAGCAGCACACGACTCTGAGATATAGGCTGGGTGTTTATGGCTATTCAGATTTTATTTCACGAGAGACTGTTATGGCCCTGTTGTCTTCTTGATTATGGAGAGAGATGAGTGGAGCTGGTTTGCTGTTTACACACGCTAATTGTTTCCTCTCCAAGGTGGCTGCTAAGTTTATTTATCAGGAAACCCATTTTGAGTTGGTCACTGGTAGAAGTACGATGCTCACTCGTTCGTACTTTTATGACATTCTCCTACTAAATCCATTATACTAGGCTGACTCAGTGGCTGTCTACCCTACCGCTGCGGCTTAGTGCTTTATCCTTCCTCTTTCTTCATGGATTCATAGTTACCTCTCTTGGCCAGCTCCTCAACATCCTTCGTCACCTTCAGCCTCTAGCCCATTTCTTCCTTGGCAGCTTTCCCAGAAGCGTATCCTTTGCCTTAGGTAGGGTTTTTGCTTCTGTAAAGAGATACTATGACCCAAGGCACTCTTCTAAAGGCCAACATTTCATCAGAGGTTTAGTCTGTTATCATCATGGCAGGAAGCGTGAGACCATCCCGACAGACATGGTGCTGGAGAAGGAGCTGAGAGTTCTTCATCTTGATCTGACGGCAGCCAGGAGAAACTGACTCTTCCATACTAGGCAGAGCTCCAAAGCCCACGCCCACAATGACTCACTTCCTCCAACAAGGCCACACCTCTTAATAATGCTGCTTCCCTTGGGCCAAGATTATTCAAACCACCACATCCTCTAAGTCTGGGATTCTCTATAGAAACACACACTGTGCACTGGGCTCTTGGAGACAATGTAGGACACTTTGGCAGTAGGAACAGTTAAAAATATCGAGTCATGTCACCTCGGATCTATCACTCACTAACTTGGTGACTCTGAGAAAATCACCTGTGAAATGACTTAATAACAGATTTAAAGGAGTGAATAGGGTTAAAATGGTAGACACAGTTTAATATATATCATTTATCAGCAATACCAACATTGCTCTCCAGGGTTAATTGCCAACCATGCTGGCACTGAACGTCTGATGAATATTTAAATCTTGCCTCTGCCTTCTGCTCTTGTCAAAATGTTTTGTGAGATTGACTTGCTGTTCTCAAATCCATAATTAAAGTATATTAAGTACATATTCATTATTTGAATATGAGGTCTGGTGTACATTATCCTTAAGTTATCCACAGTGACCTAGAGCCAGGCAAAACAGAATGCAGGCCACGAAGCAAGAGAGTGACAACAGATGGGCTGAATGACACCAACAATGTCCTAAAGGGAGAGAGGAATTTCTAGGATATGGTTATGAGAACAGTTATAGATGAGATGGTGTCTGCAAAGCATGATGGGTTCTTAGCAGAAGACAGCAAGGATTGACTGGGATTAGATACAGGAAAAACTGCAGATATCTAAGCAGATATGCCAAAAGTCCTCCCTGAGTAGTGTTTGCTCAGCCCCCTAGGATGAGAAGGAAATGAGTCACCAAGCACATTCAGCTGTTGTCTCCGAGCATGTATCCATTAAGTCTTTCCAGTGGTTGTCCCGTCCTGGTTTTCCAGATGAGAACACTGAGGAACAGGGAATTTATGTCACCTTGTGTGATGTTAAATTCTTTCCAGTGGGAAAGCTAGTCATTTTTTTTATGTTATTCTGTCTTTAAAGTCCAATTCATTGTCACTACATCATACAGCCGGCCCGTCTGTCAAGCAGCTGAGCATCAGAAATAAGTTGAATTGTACCCAGTGTATGTACTCTGCTTTAAGAAAGTAGACACATGATGTCTTCAACCCCTCTAGCTCTAACAATCCTTCCTCCCCTTCTTTTGTAGGACTCCCTGAGCTCTGCCTAATGTTTGGGTCTCAGCATCTGCTCTCATCAGTTGTTGGATTTAGCCTCTCTGATGATGACTGGGCTAGGCTTCGGTCTACTGAGTATAGTAGAATATCATTAGAAATCATTACATTGACTTTTTCTGGTATGTGCCTAGTCTTATTTTAACTTCTTATGCTATGTTCCGTTGATATCCCTGGGGGACATGTATGCACTTTTTGGAAGGTAAACAGGTAGAGTGGATCTGGGAGAAAGGGGAGGTAAGAGGGAAGACTGGGAGGACTGGAGGGAGGGGGAAACTTCAGTCAGAATATAACATATAAGAGAAGATTGAATTATTAAAAAAAAAGTAGGCAGAGAGGTAATCCATCCAAGGTATATTTAAAAAAGCCAACAATCACATAAGCCTTTGATATTTGATAAATCACTTAGGTAGACAAGACTGGTAGAAGAAAGGAGTGATTGAAATGCTTTATCGGATCTGGTTGCATCCTAAGTGATTACATCAAATATTGAAGAGTCACTTTTAATTTAGTGGGGCAAGAAGAGGCTTTGGTTTCCTGTCTGTAGAGACCCATTCACACTATTCTGTGTCTCTGAAGAATCTCCCATCTGGCAGTTCAGACTTCACACCTACTTTGCTTCCATAGCCTGGGGACGTTGAGGTCATGAAAGTTTTTCTTAAAACAATATCAAGGGTATTAAAATGTCACTAGCTGAAGTTTTACAGATCCTGATCTGCACTTTCTGTAGCCCAGTGTGAATGCTTTCAAATTGATCTGTGAAGTGTTGAACAAGTGTGTCTATTACAAGCTTATAGATACTTATTGTGATTTTTTAAAATCTCATACTGTTGGTTGGTCACTTCTGTTATTTCAACTCAATTTTCACTTTAAGTTGTATATTTTTCTCTAGCATAACATCAATTTATCTAGCATTGCATTTTTGATTTGTCCATGAAATAAAGGCCTGTGTTCCTCTGAGAGGCACTGTAGAATATATACACCTTTTCTTTTGTACAAAGTGCTCAGGTTGCTTCTGAAACAGCCTTTGGATTCTATAATGTGTCCATTCTGTTCACCCATGGTTACTAAGATAATATTCTGGAAATGCTGAGTTGTAAGAATGACTATGTACATACAATTAAGCTTTAAAATATGCGCCCAAACCTACATTTTAGTGAGGCACATTATACAGAGAATTTCTATCAAGTGTAATAGATATAGTGTAAAAATAATAGCAAATACTATTTTTTAAATAGTCAGGTTGCTTCGACTATTATTTGAGCCATTTGTCCTTTCTTTCTCCCCGGTGCTCCTGCCCTTCACCCCTTTCACAGAGAGCTTTCTAATCCCCAACCTGTGACAAACTGTTCTAGGTTGTGGTACATGTGGGAAGGGCTGAGGCTGGAGTGAAGTAGATGAACAGGAGTGTTAAGAAAGGGGGCTGAAGTGATGGAGATATGAAGAGTAACAGCACTGCAGAACCTTGTAGAATCTTCAGCTTTGGGTTGAATGCTATGGGAGCCATTTGGAGTGCTTGAGCAGAGGCGTCACATCGTCTATTTTTCAAGATTTCTATGTCAGAATGTAAGAATAGACTGTAGAGGAAGGAAACATAATGAAACATTAATGAGGACACTTTGTAATACAAGCAAAGGGACTGGAGCAGTGGCTCAGCTGGCTGAGGGCACTTGCTACTCTTGTAGAGGACCCAGGTGGGGTTCCCAGTACTCATCTGGAAGCTCACAGTTGTCCATCACTCCAATCCCAGGGTATTTGATGCCCTCTTTTGGCCTCTGTGGGCATGGTACGTGCATAGTTAACATATATACAAAACGTACTTAAAAAAAATAAACAAAGCCTTTACAACAAGATACAAACAAAAGATTATTGTCAAGAACCACTGTGGAGATTTAGAGGCGTGATTGTGTTGTGGACTTATTCTAAAGGTAGAATTTGCAGGTAAAGTACATGGGTATAGGAGAAGCAGCCAGGGAAGGTTCCAAGGAGTTGGATCTGAGTAACCATAAAAAACTAAGAGTTTCCAATCATGTGACGTATGAATACTAAAAATTCAGTTTAGGACATGTTTGGCCCAAGTAAGAAATGCTTATTTGATGTCTTATTTGATGATGACGGAGATCTTGTCTACACAGCACTATTTGTGAACCCAGAATTGATTAGGGCATTGGTGTTGGAGATAATTATCATGCAGTTGTGTTTATTACTTTTCTCATCACTGTTAGGAAATAACTTTATAAAACAACTTAATGAAGGAGAGGCGAATTTTGGCTCACAGCTTCAGGGAATAGCAGTCCATCCTAGGGGAAAAGGCATGGAGCTTAGGTTGTGGGGTTTTCACATGTTCATGAATTAGGAAGCAGGGAGATTAGAAAGTGGGAAATTATTAGACCCACCCCTACTGACTCATCTCATCTAGACTTCACATTCTGTCTGTCCAGTGCTGGGGCCCAAGTGCTTAAATGCAAGAGTCTGGGAGGAACAATCACATTGAGTCCAGACCAGGAGCCTTTGACTGTCTAGTTGGTATTAGAACTATGAAGCTTGAAGAGATTTTTGAAGAAGTTTTGAAGATTGCTGTGAAGTCCTTGGGATTCAGAGGTTGCAGAGACAAGGGTGAGATTGAGAAAGGCAATTGAGAAGTGGCTGAGAGAAGAAAGTGTACCATGTGGAAGAGAACAGTCAGTAACACCACGGCTACCATTATGTCTATTAGGGTGAGGATGGAGAATCACCTCATTGCTAAGCACATGGGGGATGGACAGAGACTGCAAGACTAGATGATTGCAATGAATTATGTTCTGGAAGAGGTGCAGAAATTAGTCTAGTGACTGTCAGAGGATGAGAATTCAAGGTCTGTCACTTGTTGCTGAAGATATTTAATTCCATCTGGGGCTTCTGCCCCACCTTTGATCATTTAGTTCCCAGATAAAAGACACACATAACCTTTATATTTATAAGCCTTTATTAGCACTAAGGCTGGGCAGATATCTTCCCTCTATGCTATTAAAATCTATTTCCTATTGATAACCCCAAGTTATTACTTACTGTGTTCTATCTGGGCTGCTCTTAACTCCAGTTGGCCAGCCCTCATGGCCATGCTTTCTTGACTCCTAATCTATGAGGACTTTATCCTCTCTCTACCTTCTTCTCTCTCTCCTTGTGGTCCTCTCCAGCCTCAAACCAGGGAATACCAAGCACCATCCATCTCAATTCTGCCAAGGGCAGAATTGTCCTGGGGCAACCCGGCTTTTGGGACCAACACTTAGCATTAGAATACAGAGCAACAGACTGAACCCCAACACTCACCAGTGACTAAACAGAGTTGCTGCTGAAGGTGTGAATACAACAGAATAGAACATCTCAATTGTCTTTCACATTTCTTGAGAGGACCAAATGCCCTTTGTGTTCTCTTTATTAACCCTGTAAAATTTAGTCATCACTAATTTATAATTTCAGGTTTAGGAACATGTAAGATAAAGGATTTCTACTAAGAACACACTTTGTGTGCTTAATTAGACTACTAGAATACAGTCTAATTGGGGCTTTCATAAGGAAGTATTAAATATGTTTCAGTTCTTTTTCTCATTAATTATAGAACCATTCATTCTGGATTGTTTATTGAGCATCTGCTATGAATCTGTGAGTCTATTGATGCAAACGAAAGGGATGAACATTTGAGCCAATAAAGACCGTGCAAATTAGTCTGGGTCATCCTGGAGGTACTCAACATACTGGAGTTGCAGTAACTTGCAGTAAGTGGCAGGAGGAGCAACAGGAATTTCTCTAGGGCAGCTTACTGAAACAGAAAGATTTACACCTCTCCCAGAAGTTAGATGGATTACATTGAAAGCTCCTCCAAAGATAAATTTGGAAAAAAAATGGTCAAATCCATTCTCTGTTCTTGTATCAGGAGACATGTCTATAGGGGAAAATTATTGGCACAGTAGATGCAAGACAGATGGCACATGTATGAGCATGTAACAGTGCTAAAGTCAGGATAATTGCTAACCAATGCACAGCCCAACAGTGTATTCTTCTAGATATTTCCATTGCCTAAAATGAATTAAATGCCTTCTTGAGTAGCTATTGTAAGCTATGAGGTTGAAAGAGATTTAAAGTTTAAGGATTGCTGTGGCCACTCTAGAATGTAGAGGTTTTCAAGACAAGGGAGAATTGACCCAGGCCATTGAGAAGTGTCTGAATAAAGCAAGCCTACACATTGACAATGCAGTAGAAAAGCTTACTCTGTGATGCCAAAGAATGTCTGATAACACCAAGAGTTTAAACTTTCACTACTTACCTAAGAAAACATTTCACTCTCTTCTCCCCGCCATCCTCTCTGCTATATGGATTTAAATCAAACACACAGAGAAGAGAAGCAAAAGACTCCTTTAGGGTCGAATGTGCCCTCGAGAAGTTCAGGGCATACTAGTTAGTGAGAGTGCTTCCAGCTACCCATTTCTTCCCCTATGTTCATTGAACATAAAGCGCTTTGCTTGATGGTGTTCAATGCTGAGATATGGCAGCCTGATCAAATCGGGTCATGGCCTAAGGGAGGTATGGTGCATGACTGAGCCTAGAAGAAAATTAAAAGCACAGCCTCTGAGGTGACTTGAAAGTATGCAGATCTTAGGAAGGTTGACTCATTTTCTGTAGTATACGGGAGCTCACATCTTGGGGATTAGTCTCTGGGAGGATGACCACACAATAGTGATGATGACAATGGCAGCATCGACCACACTATGAACATAGCAAGAGGAAAGAAAACTCACTATGCATTCTACACAGTGCTAAGTGTTTATCAGGGGTGATCTCATTGAGTCCTCATTGCATATTTATGGTGTAAAGAATATCACTGTCTCACTTTGCAGATAAGGACACACAGAGAGGTCAAGGGGAACTGGTATAGTTGTTTGGAGGATCTTTGCTACAAAGTTAGTCTCAGGCTTATCATATATCCTTCTGATATACTGTGAGTTGTGTGGAGTTGTGCCTGGTTGACCCTTGTAACCTTTCAGAAACCTACCATAGGGCCCTGTAGCTAATAAGTTTGTTGAGCGAATGAATGAGTGTCAACATCATGCATTAATGATTACAAACACAGACCTAAGAGTCAGTATCTTGTAATTCCTACAGTGTTTCATCTACAATGAGACTCTTAGAGAAAAGCAATAATAAAGTAATAAAAGACTGACTATCTAAGATATTACTTTAGCGATCATCTTATTTATTTTCAATATTGTTCTGGGATTTCTCATTTAAAAAGAGATAAGTCTCATTAAACTAGAATCCCAAAATAACCGGCGTGCAATATATATGCATATATACGAATCTTATTTTCAGTGGCAACACTTTTTGTATTTAATTTTTTTATCTCTAATAAAGAATTAAATTGTTTTGCGACCTGAAAATTGAAAATTTTCTCTGCACCAAGACAACAGGGCTCGTTTGCAGACTGAGTGTGAACAAATGCCCCGCAGCCAATGCTTTCGTTTGCCACCACTTGAATGTCAAGATTTGTATTTTCCAGATTAATTATTAGTCTGGGCAAAGACTATGTGCTGTCATGCTTCACAATTAATACTCAGACTGTTTTGAAAGAGAGATAATTTGGTGTTTTGAAAGGGAGATAATTTTGTATTTTCTGGCTCATTCTTCAGGGATGAAAATGAAAGCGGAGAATATACACGTCTCATCTGCATTTCAGGGGTGCCTGCAGTTGATTAATTAGGTTGTCAGCCCACTATAAACAACACGTGTCAGTTATTTTACAACTTTAATAAAGTTTTTAGAAATTTACATCAAAATTTTAATCAACATTACATGTATTATTTATAATACTCGGGTAGCATCGCTGTGGTGTATTTATAAGCATTGTGCACTGGTGCGGAATTTCAAACTTGATTCTTCATTAAATTTTAATTTCTGAACTTAGCTTCTCCAGGTGAGCACAGACAGCAAATAATGTAGTTCCCACCCATCTCGCAAATGAAAATGTCCCTCAGGCTTGTTCAGAGTTTCCTTCAGCCCAGGCCCTGGGGAATGACTGTGACACCTCGTTCCCTTCATGCCTATGGGATGGCTGAGTGTACATGTAGTTTTTGTCCTAGCACACTTGGGGTCCAAGTGCCGTAGAAAAATGCCAAAGACCTAAAAGGAAATAGATGGTGCGAAGTAGAGGAAGACAGAGCACAGCAGGAAGGGGTGAGTAGGTGGAGGACTGTATTCTACACATAAAAAATTCATGCCGAGCCTTCCCAAGCTGTTCAAACGAAAGTGATTAAGGCAAAACTAATGCCTTCATGTCACTTAGAGAGGAGGAAAGACATAGTTTTTAGAGCTGACTTTAATTTTTATCCTTGGAATTTGTATGAAGGGGAGAGAAGCATGGGAAATGCAATTAAAATAAAATTTTTGTTCACCATGTGCTGTTTTAGATGGGTGCTCGTGTTAATTCAAAGAAAGGGAGATTACTATCAAATATTTAGCATCCTTTTGTGTGAGGAGAGCAAGCTCAGTAAACACGGTTGCTAACTTTTTGGTGTTATCTCACTTAGGCAGAATTAAGATTCCAGAGGCAGGAGTCTGACCATTTAGAGACAGGGACAATGTTCGCTGTGGTTTGAGATAAGCAGAATAAACAAATCTCTGCTTATGCAGGAACTAGGCTAGCTATTTCGAAAAGCCCAACTTTTAAAGCCTCCACGTATCACAGAGTGCTTTCCATGCGATGATTGTTCGGTTCTTTAAAAATAGCTGCAGGATGATTAAGGCTTCCCCTTTATAGATTATTGACACCTTGTTAATATTGGATAGATAGAAAAGCATTTCTCAAATTTGGCAGTGGGCGAAGGAGTCCACTTTTGGATTAAATGATGTACAAATTTTGTTAAAGGATTACTGTATGAAAAATGATTTGCTCTGTGTCTAATTGAACTAATTAGGGGCCACCAAATGCTCCAAGGACATAACAATTCTTTCATATTTCCACTGAGAAGACTGACTGTCGCTTGGCAGCTGGTAGGCCACGTGACCTTGGATATAATTTGATCTGCATGAAGCTCTTGCTGATTAGGAAAAAAATGCAACAAAAATAGCTAATAAAATTTCGAAAATTTTTTCATATTTAGGTTTATGATTGCTTTTGAGATATATGAACATATCATATTTTCATACAGCCACAAATCAGTTGGAATGAAAAAGAAAACATTACCATTCATTTATTTACACACCAGTGGTTCTCAACCTTCCTAATGCTATGACCCTTTAGTAGAGTTCCACACGTTGTGGTGACCCACCCCTCCCAATCACAACATTATCTTCGTGGCTACTCCATAACTGCAATTTTGCTATTGTTATGAATAGCAATGCAAATAACTGTGTTTTATGATGGTCTTAGGCAACCCCATGAACAGGTCGATTGATACCAAAGAGGTCGCAACCCACAGGTTGGGGACCGCTAATATAGATTGTCTTACTGCGTAGCTCCATCTGGCCTCAAACTTGCAGCCTTCCTGCTTCAGTTTCCCTGGTGCTGTGATGATGGGCATGTGCCATCATTCTTGTATGTGATTCCTAATATTTCTAGCTTCCTTATGATTCTCAATGTGTTAATGAATATCATTCTCCTAATGAATTTTTGGGCTCAGTTTTCATGTTCTCTTTGACTTCCTTAATCCATCTACTTTTGTCTCCATGCACTGGTGTTAGAGAACCACAGAGTACTGTAGTATCTAAGGATTTTGTATTCCCTGAAAAACAATTTCTGCTTGAGAATGACATCACCTCCATGGGGAACTGAAGAGTGCACGCTGCTGTAGCAGCATGGTTTTCCAGCACCATAACTCATGTGTCATGTGGGACTAATAAAAAAACATGCCCCAACTGGAATAGCTTAAAACCCCTGCTTCCTCTGCGATCCTCCGGTATGAGCTCTAC
>JADRCC010526657.1:0-11712 GCA_019843855.1 Hylomyscus alleni
TCTTGGAAAGGCTGCAGTGGGTGTAGCCATGGTTCCATGCGGCTTCTACGCAGTACACAGAAGAAACTACCTCAGAGCAGGCAGCCAGGCCTCGGGTTCGTACAGTCTTCCCCAGTCCTCTTCCATGATGCTCTCTGAGCATCCTCAGAGGCTGGATTACAGATGCACCCATAGAGGTTAGGAACTACACTGTCACTTGGTCTCGAATTTTGACCAGCTGTGAGTTCTGGAGGACTTGCCATGTACTGAAAAAAGAAACTTCATTGCTGAGGGGTGGGAATTTATACATAACCTATGTCCTAAGGCATTCCTATGTCCTTATACTCCATATCTGTGGGTATAAGGTAAGTATTTAAATGTAGCAATAGGTTCTCCTTTGGATCCATAATCTTGTCAGCCAAAGGAGGAACCCCACAGCCCTCAAGCCTACATGAAGAGCTACAGACAGTTAATGGCTTCTGGGAGGGAAGAATCGGCCTTCTCCAGGGAAGAGCCTTTCACAGGTTTCCAATCCCCCATCATCAGTCCTAAACATACACATACATAGGACTCAGCAGTGCATGTATATGTGTGTGTACATGTGCGTATGTGTACATATGCATAAACAATAATAATTAAGAGGTCATAAATTGGAAGGACAACATGGAAGAAGCTGTGGAAAAGGGAGGCAGAAATGATTTACTTTCAGTACTCATACATGACATTCTAAAAAGAAAGTTATAAAAATATGTCAAAGGATTTGCAAAAAAGATTGCAATAAATGCAGCTGGAGAGGCAGCCCAATGTGCAAGAGTATAGATCTGACCTCAGATCCCCAACAGTGGGCACACTTGTAATGCCAGAGCTAAGAGAGGAAGATAAGCACCTAGCCAGTCTACCTGAACTGGGAAGCTCTGAATCTCCAAATTCAGTGAGAGACAATGAAACACACACACACACACACACACACACACTCATACACACACACACACACACACACACACTCACACTCACACACACACACACTCACACACTCACACGGAGACATCTGTTATCAACCACTCCACTCCACTAACTGGCACACTGTGTACACACCAGTACACACATAAACAAACATATCATAGCCTTAAACCATAACTTTAAGCCAAGTTTATGCTGGCTTCATAACTAAATTGTTATGTCCCTCTTATCTGTGGTGGCCATGCAGTGAGTCATATCCCAAGATGAAGTACTTCACACCTCTTGAATGTCCTTGTATAGCCTCTCCACACTATACCTGGGTTGGGTTTGTGATTCATTTTCTGAAACTCCAGTAGTACTAGGACGAAGCCTTAAGGTGTCCCTGGAGCAGGCACTTTTACACAATGAAATGTTGCATATCCATTCAGAAGTCTGAATGCCCTACTGGAGAAAAGCGGCCATCACATGGAAAGGCCACATGGAAAAGTGATGTGAAAAGGGAAAACTCTGACTCTGCACAGCAAAATGATCCTAGCCTTCAGAGCTAAGACGGTCTGCCAACCACCTGACCACCCCAACACCAAGATGCCAAGTGAAGGAGCGAGCTATTTTCAACATTACTACTCTGTCTAGTTCCTAGATCAGTGCAGGACAAATCAAAAAGGGAGAGTGGTTCTACTCAGTCCCGTCAGTTAACATATAGACAAAGCCATAAGATCATTGTCCTTTCCATTCTTAAGATGAGTCATCACAGAGTCATATACCAATAAGACAGAAACTAGTTCCTAGAAGCAGTTAAATAACTAAAGCCTAAAGCAACCAGTCCAGTGGTAGGATAGGTACCTGGCAGACGTGGGAAGAGTTTATGTACTACCATTAAGAAGGCTGGAAGGACATAGAAGAAAATGGTATTTAGTGTACAACAAAAGGCCAATCCACATAGTCTGGAGACAGAAAGTTTGCTAAATATCACCATAATATGGAAAATAAAAGCTATCTTTAATGAGTTTGTATAATACTAGACTAAAGATAATTCCAGGTAAATACTAAAATGCAACTTATTTTAGCCTAATCAGAAAATGTGGACAGAAAAAAAAGAAAGAAAGGTTTCAATTTCCAGCAAGCACATGCTAAAGACATTCCCAACACAGAGCTTGTGGCCTTTAAAACAAAGAATTTTTCATTCTCAGTTTATCATACCAACGAAAGACCCCAAATTAAGACCTGAGATTCAAGCAAGGTTTGAGCACTACCTGGATAGAAAGGTCGACTTGCCAGGGTAACCCTGTGGTGAGGCTGAGACAGTGGGAAGCTGGCATAAAGTGATGCACGCACTCACGTGGAAAGTCCTTTAAGATGATAAGAGTGTGCTTCACATACAGATCCACAGGCACACAAGCTCTCTAAATCTCACTGAGGTTTTCTCTCAAGTATTCTCAGCCAAGACTCAAAAGGTGAAAATGACATATCTCTAAGAGAGGTTAGATGTGGCTTCGATAGTGTGAACCCAAGGAGTGCACAGGTATCTATGGCCACTGGACTCCAAAGGAAAAAAAAGCTTGTGGAAAAGGCAAACTAGGAAAACAGTTCAACTAGAAAAGAAGGATAACTCAGGGAACTTAAGGATAGCCCAGGCCAGTGACAAGAGCCATATGCCAAAGAACTGTTCCCAGGATAGCCCAGGCCAGTGACAAGAGCCGCACGCCATAGAGAATTGTTCCCAGGATGACCCAGGCCAGTGACAAGAACCACATGCCATAGAGAATTGTTCCCAGGTCTTAAAATGTGATGAGAGAACATCTAGCATTTGTCCATCTAGATTTCAGAGTTCTTAGACTCCAGCAACTCCTTTGTCGCTCCCAGAGGTTGCTTGTAGGAAATGTCTACTGAGGAAACGTCTCTCGTCATTGTATCCTGAGTGTGTGGAAAAGTATGTCTCTAAGAAGGCATAATGTTCAATATATACACAAAAAGATGCTACCAATTCCCAAATGTCTATTAGGGAATATAAATTACAACCACAACAAGCTATATAACATACATAGATTACTAGATACCCATAAAATGGATACCTTTACTTACCTGGTACTCCTGATACAATTCTATATTATAAAAAACAGCAAATCTACCAAAGTATGTGTGTGTATATATATATATTTCTAATCAAAACTCTCAACAGAGGTATGTACAGAAAATAAAAAGTGAACTAATTATAAAATTTACATGTAAATGCAAACAAGAATTGTCTGAGTGTGCTACTTTGAGTAAGAATGGCCCCCATAAACCATTATCTGAATGCTTAGTTACCAGGGGATGGCACTATTTGAAAGGATTAGAAGACTACGCCTTCTTGGAGGAAATGTGTCACTGGGGGATGAACTTCTAGGTTTCAAAAGCTGATGCCACACCCAAGCCTAGGCTCTCCCTCTCTCTCTGCCTCTGTCTCTACCTCTTCTTCTCCCTCTCCTTTTTCCTCTCCCTTTGCCTTTAGAGAGGATGTAGCTCTCAGTTACTGCTCTATCACTATGTGTGCCATGCTCCCAACCATGATGACAACATACTAAATTTCCAGTTAGTTGTTTTCTTTTATAAAAGCTGCCTTGGTCAAAGTGTCTTTTCACAGCAAAAGAACAGTGACTAAAAATGCAGGTGATCTTGAAGAAAAAGACAAGGCTACAATGGTAACAAATCTCTGGAATTGTTTTAAAGCTACACTACTTGAAGCACTATGGCAATTTTACTTTGTCTCCAAGGTGATTCTAGATCCTATAAAATTGAGGAAGAAAATCAATATTGATCTGTGGCCTCCACATGCATGCAAACATACATACATGTATGGATGCACATACACACACACACAAAACACACAAGTCTTGTCCCTAGCAGCAAATAGAGCTATAGCTCAACCAATAGTGGAGCACATTTCCAGCAGGTAGTAGGACCTGGCTTCAATTCCAAGCACTTGAAGCACTATGGTATTAACACAAAGACAAACAGAAAAATCTACAGGTGAGAAACAACCCACACAAGTAAAATTCCTTGATTCCGAAAAACAGCATTAAGTACAGCAATGAGGAAAGAATAGCTTTAAAAAAATAAATAAAGAAAACAATGCTAAATCAAAGGAAAATCTCAGTGACACTCAGGGAATTAGCTATGACCCCTATGTCATACATATAAATCAAGTCCAAACTTATCACATATCTAAATAAAAAAGCAAAACCAAGAAAGCTTCTAGAAAATAGCACAGATAACCATTCCCATGATCTTGGGGAAAATCTCAAATACAACACAAAAACAGACACCACTAACAAAACTACATCCCACAATGATTGTTTAACATCAATTGTTTAATGTTCTCCCTCTCCTACATTCATGGTAAATTTTGTTTCTGGAATAATGTTACCAGTTGATATAGCTGAATAATTAGGCTATGGGGACTCTATGTCATGAATAGTAGGAACAGATTTGCTATAAAACAGCAAACTTAGGTCCCCTCCTCTTTTCTCTCTTTCTCCCTCTCCCTCTCTCCTTCCCCCTTCTTACATTCTACCATGGATGACATAGCAAAGCAGTTCTTTCAGGGTGTCAGGATCTTGACATGACAACTGTCAGCCTCCCAGAATTATAAGCCAATAAGTTCTGTTCCTTACCCTATCTAACCAAACACAGTCGGTCAAGGCAACATCAAATGCAGTAAGAACCTCCCCCATGAAGATGAAAATGTCAAGATGAGAAAAGTAATTTGTGGGTGGGGTGGGATGGTGGTGTGGGTGTGCACATCTGCGGTGCACACACATGCCAATGCAGAACTGGTGTCAGGTGCCTTCCTCTGCTGCACACCACCTTATTTTCTGAGGAAGGGTCTCTCAGTGACCTTGAGCTTACCATTGACTAGACTGGGTGGCCAGCAAACCCCCAGGGGTCCATCTGTGTCCACCGCCTTCTCCCTGCCACAGCACCCCAGGGTGTGTATATTACAACACTCTCTACTAAACCTGACTTTCTCTGCAGGTGCTGGGGATCAACTCAGCTCTTCATGATGATGCAGTAAGTGCTTTAGCATGGAGCCATCTCCCAGTCCCTGAAATTTCTAATTATCATATCCAACAAAAACTTCATATTCTGAATTTATAAAGACAAATAAACAGTAGGAAAAGACAATTTTTATGTATAGAAAAAAGTAAAGCCTGGAGCAAGAATTTCACAAAAAGAGGAAATTCAAATGGTAAACATGAATAAACTGTTCACTATCTTTAGTGATGAAGGACAATGTTAATTAAAACTACACATCCACAATTCCAAAACTACTAAAATTAAATAAAAACTAACAAAGTATGAGCAAGGATGGAAACCGCACAATGTTTCAAATCCTGCTAGTGGAACTATAAATTATTATGACACCTTAGAAGGCTCTTTGGCACTATCTAAGTCAACATACAACACAAAGCATATGGACATATGGACACTGAAAAGACTGGAAAGGAATGTTCACAACATAATTATCTGTAGTAAATAAAAACTAGGAATAATCCAAAAGTTTAACAACAAAGAACAAAGATAGATAAATAGTGATATATTTACATAGTAATAAAAATCTGTTTCTAAGTACAATAACCCAGAGCAAAGGGAGATAGAAACTAAAATGAACACACTACATGAGAGCTTTTTTGTTTGTTTGTTTTTTAAAGTTCAGATGCTGGGCTATGGTGGTGCACACCTTTAATCCCAGCACTTAGGAGGCAGAAGCAGAGAGATCTCTGTAAGCTCAAGGCCTGTCTGGTCTACAGAGAGAGTTCTAGGACAGCCAAAGCTACACAGAGAAACTCAAAAACAAAAACAAAACAAACAAGAAAAAAAATTCAGACTAATCTCTGGTGAAATAACGCCTGTAGTGCCTACCTTTGGGGGAAGCAGTGATGTATGGCTTCAAGCAGGGGAAGCAGTGATGTATGGCTTCAAGCAGTAGAGGGGCTAGTCAGGAGAGCTGGCTGCGATCTCTGTCTTGGTCTGTGATGCCATTGTATAAAAGTTCTCATTTTGTAAAACTTCATCAGGCTTTATAATGTCATGTGTCACACTGTATGTGTGCACACATATTCTGTGTATGCCCTGCTGTGTATGTACACTTTAGTTTTCAAAATTTACTATGAGACAAAGAATTAACTATAGTTAAAGTTTTAAGGTCACTAATATGAAAACAGGAAGAAACAAATCTCAATAGATAGTGTATGAGAAGAACTGAAGAGGAGGAGGTTGGAGGAAAGGGAAGAGGGAGTTTAAAGAAGCAAGGACAGGATTAGCATGAACACAGGCCAGTGCTTTCCTTCCTCTCAGGGCTAAAGAGTCAGAATATGCTGACACTGGACTCAAACCAGAGCAGTGTTAGCTCTGTCATTCCTCTCCAAACTTCCAGGGCATTTGGTTTGTACACACTGGGGCTTGTATATGTGGCACAGCTATAAGCCATAGAATCAACAGCTATAATGAGTTCTAACTTTAGATGCATACCACTTCATTCATCTGAGTAGCTGTCTAATATTATCATATACCATCTGTCCTTGAATATACAGCAAAACATAAAAATACTACAAAATAAACAGCAACAATTTTTAATACCAGTAAAACATCAAATAACATTTTTATCAAAAATAGTCATCCATGGCCAGAATATATTTATTTTGAAAGTTTCCAAGAAAACATTATTAGAAATAAAAAGAAAAAGCTAAAAAGTTAAAGTTAAAAAGTAAGAGGCTTCACCCCTCACTGAAGACTAAGACCTGTGACAGATCCTGGGACAGAAGTGTCACTGTTCTTATAGTAATAAGAAAGCTACGAGTGTTTGAGTGGGTGACAGCCCACTCACAACCTGCAAGCAGCCAGGAATAAACTCAGTGTTAGGGGTGTGCTGCAATGAACAGTAAGCAGTAAACAGACACCATGCCAAGGCAACTCTTATAAGGACATTTATTTGGGACTGGCTTACATGTTCAGAGGTTCAGTCCATTATCATCAAAGAGGGAACATGGCAGTGTCTATCCAGGCAGGCATGGTGCAAGAGGAGCTGAGAGATCTACATCTTCATCTGAAGGCTGCTAGGAGAAGACTTACTTCCAAGCAGCTAGATTGTGGGTCTTAAAGCCCATGCCCACAGAAACACATCTACTCCAACAAGGCCACAGCTCCTCATAGTGCCACTCCATGGGCCAAGCATATACAAACCATCACGATTGACTCCCCTAGTCCCCATGAGATTGCTCAAACACATGAGTCTATGGTGGCCATACCTAGCCATAGCATAATAAAGAAGTACATTTAATCCAACTTCCAAAGTCCCCAAATTCTACAGTAGCCTTAACAATGTTAAAAGTTCAAAATTCAAAGTCTCTTCTGAGATTCATTCAATCACTTAACTGTACTCCCCAAAGTAAGACAGGAAACCAGCTGGGCAAACACTCCTTTTTCATCTTTGTTGACTGCAACAAGGTTCTTTCTCCTGGGCTGTTTCTACTCCCTGTTAGTAGCTTTCCTCTGTAGGTATCCCATGGCTCTAGCATCTTTGACATCTTTGGGTCTCCAAAGCAACTTCAGCTCCAAAGCTTCTTGTTCCAATGTCTGGGATCCACATATGATCTTCTGGGCTCCTCTTAAGGGCTGGTGTCATTTCTTCAGCTCTGCCCTCTGTAGCACTCTAAGCTCAGGTTGATCCATTCTGCTGCTACTATTCTTGGTGGTCATTCCATGGTACTGGCATCTCTAAAACTCTGGTGTCTTCCACTGCAACTAGGCTTCACTAATAGCCTCTCATAGGCTCCCTTCATGGCACCAAGCCTCAACTTCTTTGCATGACCCCTTCAGTACTGGACCATCAACTGCAACTGAGGCTGTACCAATTGCCTTCCATTGCCTCTCACAATGCCAAGTCTCAGCTGCTCCCATGACCCCTTCACACCTTCAAAACCCATTCCACATGGTTGACTCTTACACATTACCAAGTACAGCTGCAGCACAAGTTACAATCTTGGCTATCGCTGGAATATAGCTTCTCTGTGCTCTCAGAAAACACTTCCCAGAATTCACCTCAGTAATTCTGGACTCTTCTTAATCACCACTAATTTCTTAGCTCAAGCTAACCAGCATCAATTGTCCCAGTAGTCCCTTCTGTTATGAACTCTAAAGCCAGAGCCATGTAGCCAAAGCTGCCGAGTTCTGCTGCTTGCTAGGGCTGGAACATGGTCCCCCTTATCCTATTACCAGATTTCTGTTTTCCAACTCCCTCACCACCTAAGCGTGGCTGTCCTGGAACTTACTCTGTAGATTGACCTTGAACTCAGAGATCTGCATGGCTCTGAGATTAAAAGTGTGTACCACCATGCCTGGACTTAAGTTTTTCTTCACTAGAATTTGCTCTGTTTCAGGCTGTCCTTAAAATCAGAGATCTGCTTGGCTTTGTCTCCTGGGATCAAAGGTGTGTACCACCACACTTGGATCTAAACTTAGCTGTGTGGGATCCTGCTCCAAAGTCCCACTCCCTTAATCTGTTATCTCTTAGAACACAGGATTCAGCTCCATTGCACTTCCTGATACCCCTTTAATATTTGAACCATATATTTTATATTTTTCCTTTCTCAGCTTGCTCCTTTTCATTAAAATGCTCTTCATAAGAGTGAACTTTTATAACCACACAACAGAATTTATACCAGGCTGTCTTCAGAATTTCTTTTTCAATGAAATTAATCTAAATCCTTCAACTTACACTGAGGTAGACAAGGGCAAAAATCAAACACTTTCTTCACCAAAATACCACAAAAACAGTCTGTGCCACATACTGAAATTCTTCTCCACTGAAATCTCTTGGGCCAGGTCTGCAGAGTTCAAATCACTCTCAATAACACAGTCTCCCATATTCTTTCTAGGATAGACCATTAAGCCCCACTTAAAAGATTCCACTGCTTTTCAGAGTCAAAGTCCCAAAATCCACATTCTTTCAAGCAAAAGCATGGTCAGGCCTATGACATCAATACCCCACTCCTGGTACTAATTTTTGTCTTAGAATTTTACTGCTGTGAACAGACACCATGACCAAAGCAACCCTTTTAAGGATATGTAATTGGGGCTGGCTTACAGCTCCAGAGGTTCAGTCCACTATCATCAAGGCAGGAGCATGGCAGCATCCAGGCAGTCGTGGTACAGACAGAGCTAAGAGTTCTACATCTTCATCTGGAGGCTGCTATCAGAATACTGGCTTCCAAGCAGCTAGGATGAGGGTCTTATAGCCCACATCCACAGTGACACACCTACTCTAACAGGGCCACACTTCCTAATAGTGCCACTCCCTGAGTCAAGCCAATACAAGCCATGACAGTGGCAAAAAATATAAAAACAACATCAAGGTTGAAGGAGACTGTTGGTAAAATACATTTCCACAAAGGTGGAGGAAATGAAGGAGGGAATTGAAGGCTAAAAATGACTAAAACTCAGTATTTACAAATATAAAATTGTCAAAAAAATGCTTAGCAAAGTCAGAACATGACCTGGCTCCATAAATATATTTCTTGTCCCTATGTTAAGACAGCTTAAAATACAAAGTACATTTGACACACCTTTAAATTAGCACATTTTATTATATCTCTGGCTTACAATTCCCAGTTGCCTTAAAATTAAAGTTTATAATACATGTGTAAGTATAGCTGCTTTTCCCATTGTTATAGAAAAAAATCAAAATAACCAATATCTTAATGAAGCTTGTTTATAAGAAAAAATGATGTTACAAAGCTTTGCTCTTTAAAAAAGAAGCTAAAGAAAAATATGGCAAAAATCTAACTTAGTCGGGGAACCTAGTGCATAAGCACCACTTCATAGTTGTTCCATCTCAGGGACTAGGTGCTGCCACTTGGCTTGCACTGGTAAATCCTAAGAATGACATTTAGCTCATTCATAGTGAGAACTAATGAGAAATGATTTTATGATTAAAGGACAGTTTTCTCTACTTGTTATCATAGTACACTTATAGCAAGAGCTAAACAAGATACCATCAAAGGTATAGTCAGATATCAAAGTATTCACATTTATTCAATACTAGTTGTTTTGCCAAAATAAATTAATGAAAGGCTGTCTTTTTTGTTAAGGACAGGTTCTCAGAAGGCAGAGAACTCGGCACTGCTCTTGGGTGATCACCAACAAAGGGGACATCCAAGAACAGCACAGAAGCAAACAAAAGGTCTCCCCTTATCTAGCCAGCTCTTACTACAGAACCCAATCCTAGAATTCATGCCACCTTACGCTCTACCTGGACAGAGAACATGGCAGCAGTTCTCCATACAGGTCAAGTTCTGCAATGGCTCAGCAGAAGACCCAGGTCTAAAACTGCAGAGTCTATCACAGTGATCACTCCTCACATATAGCCATTTTGTATCTACTAGGATGTAAAATTTAATAGTTCTCAGCCTTTTGGCAAAAATTAAGCACAGAATGCAAAGTTCAGCTCCTCAAGCTCATTTCAAGCATGTAGTAGCCATAGTGAGAACACACACCGCATGGAAACACAGCTACAGAATGTTACCACTGTTACCAAAACAAAGCATCTACTGGCCATGGCTACAATCAATTTGTCATTGCCCAAACACTGAAGGCACTCTTAGATGAATATTCCTTTATTAATAATACTTAAGAGCCTCCACTATGTGAATCCTAGTCACAATGATGCCAATAGTCATAGATTCTCTAAGAAAAAGGGTACTAACTAGCTCCCTGTCAAGTCCCTACTCCCAAATCAGGTAACAAGGTATTTATAGTATGTCATCTTCACATAGAATGGAGTTTGACAAAGCAAAAGATTCCTCTGTTATTTTGGGATAACAAAGACTAAAAACCCAAATTAATAATCTTCAAACAAACAAAACAAAACAAAACTGTTCAAATAGATCAGACAACAGAGCAGGTTTTCATTGTGCTCAACCGCCCTCTGCTGGTTGTACTAGTAAGCTGCATGTGCAAAGGAAATTCTAGCAACACTGGGAGACCTTTTTAAAGGGCAAAGAGAGTATCAGCTTTCTACCACAATACAAAACCACATATGAAGAGGATCGTTGTAAAGCAAAGCACATTTCCCATAAAGACAGACTATGACTATATTCCTCATTCCAAACTAAAAGCTACCATCAAATAGGCCATGGAAAACCCTCATGAAAGCAAACACGCAAAAACTATAGTCCTTTGTAATCTTTTAAAGCAGGGTAATTATTCTCCGAGTCCTTTCTTATAAGCATGAATACATATATCATTTAGCTGACCCAATAAAAGTTAAACAATAAGTTCCAATTTATATAAAATTAGCCTAAATTTGATATGTTGAAATGTATGGATATCATGTTTCAACAAAGCTAGAATTTTTAAATAATCTAGACTCCTTATAAAATGATACGTAAAGAAATCTAAAGAAATACATTTTCCCACCAATGAATTGAACTCATCTACAATAAGCAGAAGTGATGTGCTTCTTCTCTTGTGAGGTAGTATTTGGAGGCCAAAATTTATTAAGCTTGAATTCCCTTCAGTGTCTGTCTTACGGTTACAACTGCTGTGATTAAATAAAATACCATGACCAAAGAAACATGTAGAGCAAAGGGCTTATTCTATTTGGCTCACACTTTCAAATCACTGTTCATCATTAGAGGCAGTCATGACAGAAACTCAAGCAGAGCAGGAACCTGGAGGCAGGAGCTGATGCAGAAGCCATGGAGGGGTGCAGAAGCCATGGAGGGGTGCAGAAGC
>JADRCC010526662.1:0-10217 GCA_019843855.1 Hylomyscus alleni
AAAGTGTTCAAAGATTGACAGGGACATGCCAAAATTATCCAACCAAGAGAAGCTTTTCCCTAGAGAAGATGCCGAGCACACAAGGGAGGTGTGGAGAACTAGAAAGTGTCTATCTGGGGATAGAAGCATGAAAAGAAACAATATTTCTCACTGCAACAGTGCCTTACTCTTGATATTTACTCTTGACAAAAGGGAAAATATTAGCTTGATGGTATAGGGAATCAGACTGAGATCATCTTCATTCAGTGTCAGATCCACCATGGGGATAGGACAAACGGTCCTCAGATGTCTCCAGTTTGGATCCACTGAGGAGGCTACTGCACCATTTCCTGTGTACTCCTGCCCCAGATATATGAGCCAACTCTAGCCATGGGACACTGCCTGGAGTAAATCCAGACACCACTTGTCAGGTTTGGCGTCTGCTCACAACAGGAGCCGACTATCATGCCTATGAGATGTTAGATGCAGTACCCAAGGTTGTAGATTTTTTTCCTTTTGTTATGAAGCATACAATGAGGGGTACTCCAAAAATTTAAATGAGTAAGTGGCAACTGTATCAATGTTAGCTTCCTGGCTTTTATAATGCCACTGTGGTTATGTAAAACCACATAAAGCTTCCACCCAGAAATCACTAGGAATAAAAGGACACTGAGCTATAATTTACTTTTAAATGATTAAAATAAATAAACAATGGCAGAGTGAACGTGCTGTCTTGTTAACCACTGGTCCTGAGTAAGTTATATACTAGAGCTGACTGCATTTTTCCTAAAACTTTTCTACAACTTCTAAACAATTACAAAATATGATTTAAAACAGAACAGTACAAAGAAGCCTAAACTCATGCTTTCCCATACCTTCAGTACGTTAGGAAGGAAAAAAGTTTCCAAGCCCTACTTGGCATTATAAAGAAGTGTCTTGAGACAGACCAAACTACCACCAATAGTGTTGTTACCTACTAGCTTGTAAAGTGTGATATTTGAACAGAAGGCAGTTAAATAGGGCTGGGAAATCCACACCAGCATATTATTCCATGGCTTGGTTTAAGCCAGGCTTATAGGGAGAATGTTATCCTGGACCTAAGATATGTCACATGCTTTCCTCTTATTCGGAATCCATATTTAACTATTTATCTGTATCTGTATTTACGAGGGATCACATGAAACCAATGAAAGGAGGAGGCACTAGTCCTAGGGTAGCAGGGAGAAGAGGGACTAGGAAGACTAGGGACAGGAGGAGAAGGAAAAAGTATGGAAAAAGTACAATGGCAGATACATATTAAAACGCTGGAGGGAAGCCCATTGTTTTGTAAACCACTTTTTTGGGGGTGAAGGGAGAATATCACGGATGGTATTGTTATTGAACATGGTCTACTGCAGGCAAGATGATAAGATGCCATGAAAAGAACATGGTTATTCATTCACTGAAACGGAGCTTAGAGTGTTCCTTTCTGATCGGAGACAGATGGTGGTCTCTGTCTCAGTCATTTATCTACCTACTGTTTGTTTGTAGAGAGAGCGCTGGGACACGATGAAGGCAAGGGCTGGAAGAGGCCATTAGGATAACAGCACTGTGGCACAGCTGCACCCTGATTTTGAAGAGGTTCAAACTCTCTTGCTGGTTCTGGTTACCTTGTAACCGCTAATGATGTGAATGCTTGTAGGTCAACCTGCTACATGCATGCATTCAGTAACCTTTTCACACCTACTCACTCGGGCCAATGGCTGCCATCATCCACATCCTCTGTTGTCCAGAGTGGCTTAGTAGTGAGACAATCTACTTGAGCAGTCACAACTGTGAGATGCAAGCCTCTTGTGGCTCTAAACCACAGCCATCTGAGGCTGCTCTTCATAAAAGGGAATTTATAAAGTGTATAAATAAAAAGTGTTGATGATTTCTTTTTTCTCTTTGTTTACTGCCTTAAAAAGTAAAAACCAGCCTTGTTCTTTTCTATTGAAATTTCAGTGAAGAGGTAGAGGGCACATATGCATATATTTGCAGGACAGGATAGTTGGAAATCACCTCTGCTCTTAACTTGGCAAGGCCATCAAACTTTGCCTCTCTGGGCTAGTTTCTGCAGGGAATTGTGAGTCCTCATGTGAGGCAGAGCATGTGTTCAGCATGGTGAGACCTCCACAGGTCATAGATTCAATTAGTGCAGTTTTCTTACCCGTCCACGAGACCTTGTTGCTTGATGATCCTGTGAGACTCCTCGCGGGAGATACGTCCATGGAACCAATGCTGAGTCCTGTGAATCACTGGAGAGATGCAGAATGAAGGGTAAGACATGGCTCCTCTACAGAGACCCTCAAGAGCCCAGAAAGCAACTCTGACAAACTTGGAGTTCAGCTCTAGTAGCATGATAGCAGAGGTAGCTCTGCCTGTGCATTATGTACAACTTAGAGAGGCCCAGAGAGCAGGGTTCTTCTTTGCCTTTACAAATGTGTTTACCTGCATTCAGGGTTGAAGGATGAAGTGGGCTTTGGCTGCTTAGGATATTCATCCGTGTGCTTCGCTTCTACAAAAGAAATGCTTACATCAGCAAAGATGAGAAATTGACATGCCAAGTTACCCACTGTCCAGGACAGGGTGGCTGAGCATTGTCCCCTAACCCTTAGCCTCCAATGACACTACCTGCCTATGGAGAATAAAGAGGTTACTGGCCAAAATGGTAAATTGGATCCATTTTGGTTATTTCTAGACAACTGAGGATGTGGTAACATGTTTCTTATCAAGATTACTTAGGATGCAAATCCTGGAGACTCAGTAGAGCAGCACAGGCTAGCACTTTAAGCTCTGACAGTTCTCAGATCACTGTTCTCCTGAGTCCCTGAACTGAAGACTTTTGCCCTTTTCCCACATTATGGATGAAGGACTGCGAATGTCTTCCAAGCAGAGCCCTGGGCAGGTGTTCTGCACATGGTCTTTAAATTTCAGGGAAACCTGAGATGGGAGATAATCTTTCCATCTGCAGATTCAGCACTTGAGCTTAGAGAGAGAACTGTTCCCCGTGGAGTCCTCATGCGAATGTTTGGCCCTGTGCCCTCCACAAACAGCCACTAGTAATTTATCAGCAGGAACAGCTCAGGATACACTTGTGTGGAAGGCTTGACAGCATGGTGGACCTTTGGGGCCAGCTGCTTCCTGCACTTACTCCCATACTCCCTTCCACCAACACCAGCAGAGCCATTCTCCTGGCAAAACTTGGGTGTATGTGTGTAACCAGACTAGGGTTAGTGCCTTACACGCCAAGCATGGCCCTCTTCCAGGGCAGCACTCTGGGCTTCAGCCGGGTTATCGATCACTCTTCCGATTTGTCCAGAAAAATCCATGGCCACAAGAGAATTCTCAGAAACACTGCGCTGTAAAGCAAAGACCACAGATTCTAAGATACAGGAGAATTAGCCAGGGCAACATGTCAGAGAGCACTCTCCCACCATGAAACAATCATAAAGACACCAGGAAGGGTGCTACTGAATTCCCTGTTTTAGGTTGAAAGCTCAGTTATCTAAATGGAACCACACTAAAAATGGTTTTGGGCTTTGTTTAAAAAGAAGGAAAGAATGAAGGTTGATCATCTCCAATTCTTCACTGAAGACCATGCTTGGGGACATTAGTTTAGGGGAGTACACACAAGACTCTTCTATGATATAGCTTGCTCTCTTGCGGGAATAAGTACCAGAGAGTTTTTAAGATCACACTTTGATAATAAAGTGTACCTCTGTGCTTTTGAGAACAGGAGTGGTTATACTCTAAGTATCTTCACTAGAGAATGACTTCAGCATCCATGAGTTCAAAACAAAAGCCAAAGGCAAGGCATGCTGCAATGAGGTTCCCACAGCCTTGACTGTTGAGGGCCCTGACTCCACTTACCATAGGTGCGTTGAAAGGAGGGGGCAAACCCTTCCTCTGCGGGATACGATAGTTTTGGTACAGGAGCATTCCATACTGAAGAGGAAAGACTAGAGTCAATACCAGCACTCGAGAGCTCCCACAGCCCCAGCCCACAGCAAACCCCACAGCTGGGAGAGCAGTGCTGATACTCTCTGCCAAAGGCCCCCCATGAGTGTAACACGCTGAAGATGGTGCACTTCTGTTCAGTTCTGCCTCAGAACTTCTATCCTGGCAGAGAGGGGTGCTGACCAGTCTGGGACTGCTGGGAGAGGGAAACAAACAGGGCAACAACACATATCATAATACCAAGGTCAAGAATAATTATCTTTCCTGAGTTCTGTATGAGTCTAATAGCCTAAGTGGTCTACTGCATTTGCTACTACCTATTTTTATGATGGATATGCTATTATCAACCCCACTTTATAGATAATGGCACAGAAACACAAAGGAAGGGAAGCAAGTGATTTAAAGTGACAAGAAGCATTCAGGACCTGCTGCACACAGCCAGTTCTAAAGCTGGTCTCCAGAGGACAGAGGTTTCATATACTTTGAACAGCCCCCAAACCACCCCCAAAGTATTGATTCAAAACACCAAATTAGAAAATTATGATAGCAAGCAAGCAGGCACCAAGAAGAGGAAATAAAGTTATGAAGTGGCTACACCATCTTCTTCGTGAGACACAAGCTCTCTTGCAGCTTTTGGCCCTATAGGAACACTCTTCCCTAAAGTACAAACATGTACAACATGACAAAACCATTCTTCATGAGTATAAGTCCACTCCTGTGAGAGGAGAAGAGAGGAGACAGGTCAAGACAAGGGTTTGAAGTGAAAATCACCAAGAATTCCTTCCTATTGCTGAGAAGATACCAAACCATAGAGTCAAGACTATATAAATCAGACACATCATGAGAAAACTGCTAAAAAGAACAACCAAACAAACCCATGAAAACAAAAACAGTGGACATCTTTACATAAACGAGAGTCACAAGACGAAGGATAGCGAGAGATTACTGCTGCTAGTGAGCTGTCCCTCAATAATGTTGGCCAGACTAAGAACTTTTTAGGGTTCACGCTATAGCTGAGTTCTTCCAGTTCCAGAAAAGAATACATGTTCAGGGGAAAATTCATAGTGCAAATATGCAGATGATTCAAATAAAATCTGAATATATAAAGCACAGCAACAGGGTGTCTTAGGGGATTTTAATATTCAGAGAATGATTATTCATAAGAACACTTCAGCGAGGTGGTAAGGGACATGGAGAAAACACTAATGTCATCCTGACTGTCGTGAAGGGATCAAATAACATGGCTTTTTAGTAAGTTAAAAAGATGCATGTTGTTGTGCTGGGGTGTCCACTGGAGAACAGAATAGCCTGACTGATATACGTGCTTAACTGGGGGCCCTAGGCCAGACCACAGAGCCTATGTTAAGAATGTGACTCATGCTGGGCCTGGGGCCATGCTAGGGACTAAGGCTGGCCACATAAATGATGGGTCTATATGGCCAACAATGCATGGAAATTTGGGTCTAAACTAAGGCTTGGGTGAGCTTCCCTGGTCAGTAAAGCTTTGGGTAAATAATCATATATTTTTGTCAGTAGGTTCAAGTCCTGTCTATGTACCTGACTCCTCTCCTCTGGATTACATCCAGACTGTTAACTTAAACTTATTATCCCTTTCACTAGAATAATGCATGTAAGAGCTTTGCTGAATTTGTAACCCTAGCTCATTAACGAAGGGGAGGGAGATGTAGAGGGCCTCTCCCCACAATACCCAGCGACACTCCAACTAAGAAAATCTAAAATATGTACTCTTTTGAGCAACAATATAACATCTCAAGTAGAAAATCCCAAATTTGATTTTGGGATTGAATGTGATAGGTCAGTGTTAAAACCTAGGCAAGTGTGTAAAATTCCTTCAGGCCATGTGCAAAATATATGAATGGAACAAATGTATCTCATGTTTAGACAAATATTCCTGGATCATAAAAAGCCAAAGTGTTTCTGGTGCTAAGTATTTTGGGGATGGGTTATTCCATCTGGGATTATACAAGTTTGGGAGTATAATACTCTTACATTTCCTTTTCTCTCTCCATATCCCTTCCCTTGTTATTTGGCTTGAATGCCTTTTTCAAGAAGACACTTAGATCGCTGACTTTAAGCTTTATTTCTTTTTTAAAACATGTATTCAACATTAAAAATTTGCCTCTGAAATTCTGCTGTAATTGTAATCTGTGGTACTTTTATAAATAACTCAACTGACATATCTTCTGATGTTCTTTTGCTTTCTCTCCTTGACCTATGAATTATTTTAAATAGAACATTCTATAAGTAGGTATGAAATTATACTTTATTGCATTGGATTTTTGAATGCGATTTTTTTTTATCTCAGTTACTAAGGAAGTAGACTGTTTTCACATTTATTGTTTTTAGTTTAAAGACTACAAATTCACACTGTTTCTATTTAAGAATATAAGGACCTACATGGTGGTAGTTGTATTCATACAACCTCTTTAAGTTGTTAAGCCATTAGCCATTTATGTACCAGCTGTCTATAGAGTTACCTTCTTTCATTTCCCCTTTTATTTTAGTTGACTGGGCTTTAAAGATACATGTATAGTCCAATTAATGCTGTTTCCTTTGTGTGCCCTAACAATGTTTCCTGCTTCATTGCCGTGTAGCCTTTCACTTCCTATTCACATCAAATTAAATGTGACTCTCCCAAACAGCGGAGGATTAAGGTAACAGTAGACTGTTTTGTTTCTTTGTGTAAAGAGACAACAGCCATGTCTCCACATTCAGGACTTGGCATGTTAAGAAATATCCTTCTGGGATGGCGAGACGGCTCGGTGAGTAAAGGTGCTTGTCACCAAGCCTGGATTTGGTCCCCAGAATCCACATAGTGAAGGAGAAGACTACCCCAAGTTGTCCTCTGACCTCCATACACATGACCACACACATTCCCCTAAAGAAACTAATTAATAAATTAACATAATAAAGAGCCATAAGCACATCAATAAAGTTCACAGGAGTTTAACATTACAAATGGGGTTGAGTTTGGGGATCTAATGAAAGGAATCCATTTGCTTTGTGAATCTATTGTGCATTGACAGATTTCCTTTATTACCTAGTTTCCATTCTGGCCATTAACCCTGGAAGACCCAAAACGTTGAATAAAAGGATAGATCTTTCTCTACTAACTCAGTGGGACACATAGGTTCTTAAGTGAGGTGGTAGGCAAGTTTGCTGCTTTATGCAAGGGTAAAAAGAGGTTTAGAATCATGGTCAAAGAATGCTTCAGAGAATGCACCTCAACTCCAGAAATACAAGACAAACTTAAAGAGGTTTTTTTTTTTTTTTTTTTTTTTTTTTTTTTTTTTTAAAACAGGAGGGAGCTGTAATCTCATGGGAGGAATAACTTATTTAGCATAGATGTTGAGCAAAAGCAATCTATTAAGTACAACTAGGCTCAACCCTTCCATGGGCCCTAGGATTGGATGGCTCATATTCCTGGTTCAGAAGTGGGAAAAGTCATTATAGGCTTGCACATCTAACTGGGGATATGAGACAGTACTCTTATTCCTTCTTCAGGTCATGGAAACCCAGGCCATAGCTGCTTCCCTTGCCAAGTTCTAGTAGGTCAAGGGTAAGGAATAAGTCTTTGCTGTTAGAAGCCACTGAGACTGGAGTTGCCTCCTAATTCATAATACTCTAATACACCACATTAAAAAAAAAATCAGGCCTTTTATTTACAGATTCTGCCCTGAAATGGGGAAAAATCCTGCTATAAAAATCTTTGAAAACCACTAGCTTTGGCCTGTTTAGGGAAAAAAAAAATGCAAGGAAAGGTCTAAACCCATAATGCTTACATTTTAGATATGACAAAGAAAAGCATTCAGGGGCGGAGAAAACGTCCAGCTGCCTAAGGTTTGAAAAACTGACTTACCACGTTAAGATAACTACCATCTATGCACAAAAATTAACTGAAACCTTCCACTTTGTCTCAATAAGTTATAAGGCAAAAGATATTTTAACATCCTTAGGTAAGAAGGCCATTAGCTCAGACTGAAGGACTACGAAGCTGTACTTTCCCTATGAGCACAATTGGCTTGAGTGGCTTGAGTTCCAATTCATCCTACTGGCCTTATCTTTCATTTTGCCATGGACAGGAGACGTCTCCTTTCAGTAACTGAGACTGCCTGTGCAGAACCTGGGAGGACGTGCTTACAGGCAAGAAGAGCTTTCTTAAGGAGAGGGTGAGGACCCTAAGCTACCCACGTCATTCTGTGGTTCTTAGTCTGCCACTCTGCTCTCCCTAGCAGCCGCTGGGCCGGCTAGGCCTGGCGAGGCTTCTCTGACCTCTTTGCACCCAGTGCAGTCTTTTGTTCTGCATAACCTTCTCACTGCTGAGAGCACTTTGATCCCTGCATTTAGCTGCTTCAGAGCACTGCAGTGAATTTCTTCTTTGTTTCCAACATGCTGGTCCTACTGTCAAAGTGCTTTTGCAGAGGAGGCTCCTCATGCCTCTTGGTGGTCTGCTGTCTTGCAGAACATGAACCTAATTGCCTTTTCAGGGTGGAGTAATTTAAAACCAAAGTAACCACAATGACAGGCTCTTGTGCTGACTCAGCAAGACATTTTGTTGGGGGAATTTTTACATTAGTTTAAGAAACTTTCAGAAAAGGAGGGAGAATAGGAGAAGTAGGTAACTGTTGTAACTTTCTAACCCTCTAGTACAGTCCTGTGCCCAAGAAATGACAAAGAACAAAATCTCACCCTACGTCCTGCATTGTCTACTAAGTAAATCTGTACTACTGAGCACAGCAATGCCTTCCTCCTACACAAAAATGAAAGTCATCCTAATATTCTTATATACTTATTTTTTAACTAATAGTTTTTCTAGAACATTGATCAACTTTTTATTTATTCTTGCATTTTTATTTTAAAAGAAAGAATTTCTGTGTAAAGTCTAAGCTGGTCTCAAACTCAACAATCTTCCTCCCTCCACCTCTCTAACTGCTGGGATTCTAGGCATGTGTACCACACCTAGAAATCTCATTATTTTAACACAAAGGATTTCTTTCATGGCTGGCTTATAACCTGGCAGTTTGATGACAGACTTTGAGCAGGCTTAGAACTGAGAGTTGTCTTCTGCAGGGGAAATTTCTTACCCTTGATGCTCAGAGGACATTTGGAAACATCTAGAGGCATTTTTGGCTGTCTCCACTGATTGGGGGCATCTTGTAGGAGAGATCTACAATGCACAGAGCTCTCCATCTTTAGCCAAAAAAGAATCAGTTTCCATCAACACTTGATAGTGCTGCTCAAGTTGGAAAACCTGGCTCTACCCTTTCTAATGGCCTGAGAACTTAGATCTGTAGAAGAATATACAACTACAGTTGATAGATCATATTTGGTAGAAATTCCATAGCGTTTTTCTGTCAGGATAGACCCACATTCAGTTGCTTGTTCTGCATGAGGTGCAGCCAACTGTTGCCTTGAGTCACGTACCTTGAGGAGTCTGAAGGCTGTTATCCAGCAAGTACGGATCTGCTCATCTTCGGCACAGAGCAGGCGAAGCTCCTTCATCTCAGTCTTCGCTTTGTTTGGCTAAAGGAGAAACAGAAAGCCGACCAGTGAAACAGTGTGAACACATACACCCAATGTTAGAGAAGGCTGTCCTCAAGCCTTAGAAGCCAATACAGCATGGTGAGATCCAAGTACAACTAGTTACTGGTTATCTGCACAAAGGCAAGGAAGCTGATCTAGCTCCAACCTCTCAAGTATCCATGAAGATGAAGTGAATGACACTGACTATAAAATGATTACAACAGGTCATAAATAAGAGCTCAGGAGGCAGTGCTTACCACTATGATCAACACTGCCACAATCTCACCAAGAGGAAAACGAACATGATCTTGGCTGTGGTGTGTGTGCACGGATGTGCAAGTATGCACTGCACATACACATTCACATCTGTGTGTTCTGATTACAGGCACACAGTGTTCTCATATATACATATAGCAGGTAGGCAGTATTGTGGTCATTCCTCAGGACCAGAAGCTCACATAGACAGTACACTCAATAGCTGGAGACAATCAGGTGTCAGCACAGGAGTCCTCTCCTTCCCCTCTTTAACCGGCTTCTGCCTTTCCTTATTATGACCAGGTAAAAGTTGCAGCCAATGCAGGAGGCTAATGGTTTAAGTCACCGAGGCCTCTTAGTGCTCCACAGAGCATGTGTCTACCTTCCTCAACCACCTGTGCTATTAAAAAAAAAGTCAAATCCTAAGCACACAATGAGGCCAGTGTGGGAAAAAAAAAAAA
>JADRCC010526691.1:0-11610 GCA_019843855.1 Hylomyscus alleni
CATACCGCTGAGGATGGGAGCTACTTTCTAATTGCAGCCATGTTGGTAACCAATTACCCCAGGAAACATCACTGATAGGAAAGTGACAAAGCCACGGTATGGATTCCATTTGACAGTGTGCATGGGAACATGTCAGAGAATTAACTGCAATGCTTGAAAATAATTCTGGAAACTTCATATCTGGAAGAAGTCACACCATTCACTGCTGCGGTTGTTAAAATCACGTACTGCCTTAGGGATGTGGGCCTGGGAAGCTATAAGACACATGGAGCAATTAGTGAAGAAGTAAGTTTATGAAAGGCAATGGGCTTGGTTGTGGAAATATTGGCACATGTGTCTCATTTACATATTTGATCTTTTCATAGGACACACAACAAATTACTTAAGATATATGGCAGAGATAATCAAAGAGTTACTTCAGAAATGTATGCATCCTACATTTAGATTTTGGTTAAATCCTCTTGATTAAAACATTTCTTCACTGGGAAAAGGGTAGTGTCAAAAGTTCTTGAGTGGTATCAGAAACTCATAAGACACAGCAGGCCTCCATCTGCGGTTGTATGCAAGGTAAACATGCTGAAGAGAAAAAGCCTTCTTAGTGGAATGCCTGCACATGGCACCGGAGACAGCAGTACTCACTATGGACTGGTTATCACCCACAGTAGGGTAGGGCTTTTGATATTGTAGGGTGTCTTGGGCACTCTTTGTGGTGGTTTGAATATGCTTGGCCCAGGGAGTGGTGCTATTAGGAGGTGTGGCCTTGTTGGAGGAAGTGTGTCACTGTGGAGGTGGGCTTTGAGACACTCACCTACTTGCCTGGAAGTCAATCTTCTTCTGTTTGCCTTAGGAACAAGATGTAGAACTCTCAGCTCCTTCTCCAGCACCAGGCCATGCTCCCACATTGTTGATAATGGACTGAACCTCAGGACCTGTAAGTCAGCCCCAATAAAATGTTTTCCTTATTGGAGTTGCCTTGGTTGTGGTGTTTGTTCACAGCAGTAAAACCCTAAGTTCCCTGTACTTACTTATTCTTGTAAGTAACTTCTCACTTAAATTTTTATTTTTGGAACACAATAAGTTCTCTGGTTCCCTAAGCCAAATTTGAATGGAAGTCTTTTCTTGTTCTGTTCTCTCTCTCACTCTCTCTTTCTCTCTCATTCTTCTCTCCCCACTTTTCTCTTTGGCCTGCAGAAATAATTGTTCCAGGGAAATACATGCATCAGTAACACAAATTCAGAAGAAAATTCTTTTAAACATATAAAAGAAAACTATTTATACATTGGAGAATTTATCTATACATTGAAGAATTTAATAAGTATTTACAGTACGGTGTTTCAAATTCTTTGAGAAATGTTATTTCTTTTTCAAAACAGCATTTCATTTTTGATGCTAGACACAGCTTGGCTGACTGAACCTTACAGGAGCATAAAATTTGCCAATATCCTCACATAATTGGCTTCTTTTTGCCTATTTAACTGGGCACCTGTGCCATGAAAGACTGTGTGCACCACTGCTGACTTCAGAAATGTATTTTCTCATAGGAAAAGAAACTAATGTCTCCAAACAATTGCTGCTGCTGGCCTCACTGGTCACTAAGAAGCCATTTAGGTTTTGGTTTTTGTTGTTGTTGTTTTTGTTTTTTATTTATGGGGCAGCTTGTTCTGTTTGGATTCTAGAAAGGAGTTTGGAGAAACACAGGAAAATTTTGTCTTTCTCTTTGTTTTAGTTCCTGTCCTTGAGGCTGGAGACTCCAATGGCTCTCTCAACACAAATGTTCATTGTTCATAACTTAAAATTTAATTCTTTTGGAAAAGTTAGGTTGTCCCTGTCATTTACTATGTTTTTCACTTGAGTGTGCAGATACAACAGAAAACAATAGACATCTTGTTTTGAGTATGCAATTGAAGTGTGTTAAATTTGGAGAGCCAATTAGGTTGTTCTCAATTTCATCACATAATGTTCCCCTAACAAAAATAAAATACATAGTGTATATAGACTTACCTGACTGTGTACTTTTAGGAAAATACTGCACTGTAATTTAGAGAAAAAAAGGAAAGAATTCATAAAATGCTTTTGCTTTCAACTTGCAAATGCTGGGGAAGTCAGCACAGAAGTTTATGATGAAAATCACATAGGAAATTATGCTATAAATGTACCAACTATAAATGCACTCTTACAAATACACACAAACTCAACTTGCAAACATGGTATCAATAACCACTGAAAGATTTTTCTAGAGTAAAGAAGCCAAAATGAGCAGGGGGATAAAGACTGATCAATAAAATAAATAAATAAATAAATAAATAAATAAATAAATAAATCTTCCTACCTTATATATACATGAAATGCAGCATAAAATTATTATTTTTTTTGCAGTTAATGAACAGGAATAAAAATTACAGAAGACACGGGTCGTATCAGCTCATACCTGTAATCTCAGTACTGTCCATGCTGAACCAGAAGAGTTAGCTCAAGTGAGAGGCCACCCAGGGTCACATAGGGAATCCCAGGATAAGCTGGACTACAGAGCAACACTCTGTCTTAAAAAGATTAAAGATTGTTTGAAGACGTATCTTGGTTGGCAGTGTGCATATCCGGCATCCCCAGCTTCAAATAAAACTGGGGCTGATGGTACATGCCTGCCGTTCTAGCACTCAGTGAATAGAGACAAGGGATTCAGAGGCTCAAAGGTAGCCTTTGCTACATAGTGAGTTTGAGGCCAGTCTGGGAAACATGAAACCTTGCTTCAGAAACATTGTTTTAAAAATTTAATGCACTGTGAATCCATCTCAATAAATGTTTTGACTGAATGAATTGGATTTATTTTCTCAATGCAAACAGCGTTCACATTTTTTTTTTTTTGGCAATTTTACAGTGTATACACTGTACTATCTCTGCACATGGAAAGCAGAGCTATTCCTGAGCTCTGATAATTTTAAGAAGATCTTTTACCTTCCTGATATTCCCAAATAAAGTAAGACACAGGGTGATATTTGACTGCATGGAGCCATCATATTTACTGCAGAAACACCTGGGCAGCTTCCACTGAAGGATACTATCAATCCTTAATCATAATTATAGCCTGAGATGCCCCCCCAGGTGTTGATTAACCCTAAGATATTCACTTGCATTTCTTCAGCTAGTAAATATTATTTAAGCTTTTTCACTCCACTGCTCCATAGAAATATAAGAAAAGGTGTAAAGAGATCACTTAATGAGTAAGAGTACTTGCTTTGTAAGTTTGAGAACTAACACACACAGAAGGGTGAGCAGGACTGCTCATCTGTAAGCCCACATTGTGTGGCGGGTTCAGAGATAGGCACACCTCCAGAGCTTGAAGCCAGCCAGCCTAGCTGAAAGCTGAGCTTCCTGTTCAGTGAGAGAGCCTGTCTTGAAGAAACAATGTAGAGAACAGTAGAAAAAGACACCTGATATCCTGCTCTGGCCTCTGCAGAGGTGTGGACTTGTAAAGGTCACAGACCATTTCTGAAGTCCTTGCCTTGAGAATAGGGGCCCTATTGTGGCTACCCTATAAATGTAATCCAATGTTTATAAAAACTTAGATGGCATATGTCTGATATGTATAAAAAAACAATGCAAGAACACAATACAGAACCATAAATGACTACAAATAGAAAAAAAATCCTAAGAAGTGAGAACACAGATGGAGGTTGAATCATGATATTCAACCTCAAATTTTGCTACAGACCTGTAGTGATAAGGATGGGCTAGTACTGGCAAGTACCAAAATAGATGGTAAGACCACCAATAAGAACAGAGGACCTAGATATTAACCCAAAAAGTAATGCTCTCGGAATTCTTAGCAAAAGAGGAAAAGCATACAGGGGGAAAGAAGAGAGTCTATCAATATATGGTGCTGTAAAAACTGGTACCCAATGTAGAAGAATGAAAGTTGATGTGTATTTTTCATACCATTCAAAATCAATTTTAAATGAACAAATAACGTGATTTAAAACCAAAATATTTCTAGACAAAAGAATAATAAATATTTTCAAGACTTTGGGTTAGTCATTAGCACCACAAAGAGCTCCGGGGGGTTTTGCACATTGACAGTGTTACTCCCTCCATGAGACTGCAAACCCTCTAAGTTCCTTCAGTCCCTTCTCCAGCTCCTCCATCAGAGACCCTGCGCTCAGTCCAGTTGATTGGCTGCAAGCATCCACCTCTGTATTTGTCAGACTCTGGCAGAGCCTCTTAGGAGACAGCTATATCAGGTTCCTGTCAGCTAGCACTTCCTGGCATTCATAATAGCATCATGAATTTGTGACTATATATGGGATGGATCCCCAGGTGGGGCAGTCTCCGGACGCCCTTTCCTTCAGTCTCTGTTCCATACTTTGTCTCCATATTTCCTCCTGTGAGTATTTTGTTCCCCCTTCTATGAAGCACTGAAGCATCCACACTTTGGACTTCCTTCTTCTTGGACTCCATATGATCTATGAATTATATCTTGGGTATTCCTAATTTGGGGCTAATATTCACTTATCAGTGAGTGGATACCATGTATGTTCTTTTGTGTTACCTCACTCAGAACGATATTTTCAAGTTCCATTCATTTGCCTGTGAATTTCATGAAGTAATTGTTTTTAATAGCAGAGTAGTTACTCCATTGTGTAAATGTACCACATTTTCTGTATCCATTCCTCTGTTGAGGGACATCTGTTTTTTTCCAGCTTCTGGCTATTATAAATATGACTGCAATGAACATAGTGGAGCATGTGCCCTTACTACATGCTGGTGCATCTTCTGAGTATATGCCCGGAACTGGTATAGCTGGGTCTTCAGGTAGTATTATGTCCAATTTCTGAGGAACTGCCAAACTGATTTCCAGAGTGGTTGTTCCAGCTTGCAATCCCACCAGCAATGGAGGAGTGTTCCTCTTTCTCCACATCCTCACCAGCATTTGCTGTCACCTGAGTTTTTGATCTTAGTCATTCTGACTGGTATGAGGTGGAATCTCAGGGTTGTTTTGATTTGCATTTCCTTGATGACTAAGGATGTTAAACATTTCTTTTGATGCTTCTGGGACATTCGAGTTTCCTCAGTTGAGAATTCTATGTTTAGGACTATTTGCCATTTTTTGATAGGGTCATTTGGATCTCTGGAGTCTAACTTCTTGAGTTCTTTGTATGTTTTGGATATTAGCCCTCTATTGGATGTGGGATTGGTCAAGATCTTTTCTCAATCTGTTGGTTGCTGTTTTGTCCTATTGACAGTGTCCTTTGCCTTACAGAAGCTTTGAAATTTTATGAGGTCCCATTTGTTGATTCTTGATCTTAGAGCATAAGCCATTGGTATCAGGAACTTTTCCCTTGTGCCCATGTGTTAAAGGCTTTTCCCTACTTTCTCTTCTATGAGATTCAGTGTGTCTGATTTACATGGAGGTTCTTGATCCACTTGAACTTGAGTTTGTACAAGGAGATAAGAGTGGATCAATTTGCATTTTTCTACATGCTAACCATTTGTTGAAAATGGTATCTTTTTTTCTACTGGATTGTTTTAGCTCCTTTGTCAAAGATTAAGTGAACACATAGGTGTGTGTGTTCATTTCTGTGTCTTCAATTCTATTCCATTGATCTACCTGCTTGTCTCTGTACAAATACCATATAGATTTTTTTTATCACTATTGCTCTATAGTACAGCTTGAGATCAGGGGTGGTGATTCCCTTAAAATTTCTTTTATTGTTGAGAATAATTTTTCCTATCTTTGGTTTTTGTGTTATTCCAAATGAATTTGAGAATTGCTCTTTCCAACTCTATGAAGAATTGAGTTGAAATTTTGATGGGGATTTCATTTAATCTGTAGATTGCTTTTGGCAATATGGCTACTTTTGCTATATGCCAATCCATGAGCATGGGAGATCTTTCCATCTTCTTTGATTTCTTTCTTCAGAGACTTAAAGTTCTTGTCTTACAGATTTTCACTTGCTTGCTTACAGGTATTTTATATTATTTGTGACTATTGTGAAGGGTGTCATTTCCCCAATTTCTTTCTCAGCCCATTTATCCTTTGAGTATAGGAAGGCTACTGATTTGTTTGAGGTAATTTTATATCTGTCCACTTTGCTGAAGTTGTTTATCAGGTTTAGAAGTTCTCTGGTGGAATTTTGAGGTCACTTATGTATACTATCATATCATCTGCAAATATTGATATTTTAACTTCTTCCTTTCCAATTTGTATCCTTATGAATTCCTTTTGTTGTCTAATGGCTCTAGCTAGAACTTAGAGTACTCTATTGAATAGATACAGAGAGACTGGGCACCCTTACCTAGTCTCTGATTTTAGTGGAACTGCTTCAAGTTTCTCTCCATAAAGTCTGACATTGGCTCCTGGTTTGCTGTATATTGCTTCTACCATGTTTAGATATGAGCCTTGAACTCCTGAATTTTTCAAGTTTGTGACATGAAGGGATGCTGAAATTTGTCAAATGCTTTTTCAGTATCTAATAAAATGATCATGTGTGTTTTTTTTCTTTGAGTTTGCTTTCGTAGTGGATTACATAGATGGATTTCCGTATATTGAACCATTCCTGCATCTCTGGGATGAAGCCTACTTGATCATGATGGATATCATTTTGATGTGCTCTTGGATTCGGTTTAAAAGAATTTTATTGAGAATCTTTGCATCGATATTTATAAGGGAAATTGGTCTGAAGTTCTCTTTCTTTGTTGGGTCTTTATGTGGTTTTGGTTTCAGTGTAACTGTGGTGCCATAGAACAAATTGGGTAGTGTTCCTTCGTTATGCCTAGAGTCCACAGGAAAACCCAAATGAACCCAAGAATTGTAAAGTCTGCTGTAACTTACAAAAGAGCCTTTTATTCAAGTCCAGACTCAGATCACACACTTTGCGGGTTTGTTATTTCTTTAAGGCCTCAAGGGCAGGCACCTGGAGAGTTCAGCAGCTTATCAGAGCATGCTGGCCGGCCCTGGTGACAAGGAGACTGGGAGGATGTCTCTTCTTGGCACTTGGCTCCATGAGATGTTTTCACTGAGGGGGTTTTATGGGTAGTGCCATTCTAACACTAGCCTGGGTTCTCTTGGAGCTGCCAGGGAGAGGTAGAGGAGGAGGAGAGTGCCCTGATTTAGCTGCAGCTCAGAGACCAGCTGCCTTCATACTACACTTGCCTCGGGTAGGAGGGAAAATGGGAAGCTTCTGCAGGGACAAACTGTCTATACACAATACTGGAGTTTCTTAGGTAAGGGTTTTTTTTTATTAGATATTTTCTTTATTTACATGTCATATGAAATCTCCTTTAGAGAGCTAAAATTAATAATTTGGGGATCATTACACCTTCTATTTCTATTTTGTGGAATAGTTTGAAGAGTATTGGTATTAGTTCTTCTTTGAAGCTCTGACAGAATTCTGAACTAAACCCATTTGGTCCTGGGCTTTTTTTTTTTGGTTGAGAGAATTTTAATGACTGCTTCTATTATTTTAGGGGTTATGGGACTGTTTAGATGGTTTATTTGATTCTGATTTAACTTTGGTATTTGGTATCTGTCTAGAAAATTTTCCATTTCATCCAGATTTTCCAGTTTTGTTCAATATAGGCTTTTGTAGTGGGACCTCATGATTTTTTGGATTTCCTCAGTGTCTATTATTATATCTCCCTTTACATTTCTGATTTGTTAATTTGGATACTGTTTCTGTGCCCTCTGGGCATTGTGGCTAAGGGTTTATCTATCTTGTTGATTATCTCAAAGAACCAGCTCCTGGTTTTGTTGATTCTTTGTATAGTTCTTTTTGTTTCCACTTGGTTGATTTCAGCCCTGAGTTTGATTATTTCTCTGCCTGGGTGTATTTGCTTCTTTTTGTTCTAGAGCATTCTGGTGTGGTGTTAAGCTGCCTAGTGCTCTCTCTAGTTTCTTTTTGGAGGCACTCAGAGCTGAGTTTTCCTTTTAGTGCTGATTTCATTGAGTCCCATAAATTTGGAAGTGATGTGCCTTCATTTTTATTAAATTCTATAAAGTCTTTCTTTCTGTATTTCTTCCTTGACCAAGTTACCATTGAGTATGGTGTTGTTCAGCTTCCATGTGTTTGTGGGCTTTCTCTTGTTTTTTGTTGCTATTGAAGATCAATCTTAGTCAGTGGTGATCTGATAGGATGCATGGGATTATTTAAATCTTCTTATATCTGTTAAGGTCTGTTCTGTGACAGATTATATGGTTAGTTTTGGAGACAACACCATGAGGTGCTGAGAATAATGCATATTATTTTGTTTTAGGATGAAATGTTTTATAGATACATATTAAATCCATTTGTTCCATAACTTCTGTTAGTTTCAATATGTCCCTGTTTAGATTGTGTTTCCATGATCTATTTGTGAGAGTGGGGTGTTGAAGTCTCCCACTATTATTGTGTGAGGCACAAAGTGTGCTTTGAGTTTTACTAAAGTTTCCTTTATGAATGCGGGTTCTCTTGCATTTGGAGCATAGATGTTCTGAATTGAGAGTTCTTCTTGGTAGATTTTTCCTTTGATGAGTATGAAGTGTCCTTTCTTAAGCTTTTTGATAACTTTTGGTAGAAAGTTCCTTTTATTCTATATTATAATGGCTACTCCAGCTTGTTTCTTTTTTTATTAGATGCCGAGGCCCTCTCGAGCAGCAAGAAGGACACGATCACGAGCTCTTCCTTAAGCACTTTATTCAGGACCTTGTTACATGCTTCTTTCTTCTTCTCTTGGTGTTACAAGCTTCTTCTCTCTGGGGAATGCCCACGGACCTAAATACCCTGTGCCCGCCAACCCCTGCAGGCCATGTGGGAACAGCAGATAGGCGGCCCAATGCAGAAACAGCCAGAGGCAGCAAGCTTAGCCAAATAAGGACTTATTTATCTCAGAGAGCACTCGCTTTTCGGGCTAGCGAAACCGGCGCCATTTTAGGGCTCGGCACATCGCAGCTCTCTACAATTAGATATTTTCTTTATTTACATTTCAAATGATATATCATTTCCCAGTTTCCAATTTGAAAAACAAAACAAAACAAAAAACAAAACAAAACAAAACAAGAAAACAAAAAACCCTGTTCCTTCCTCCATTCCCAGCTCACCAACCCACCCTCTCCGACTTCCTGGCCCTTGCATTCCCATACACTGGGTCATAGAATCTTCACAGGACCAAGGGCCTCTCCTCTCACTGATGACAGACTAGGCCATTCTCTACTACATATGCAACTGGATCCATGAGTCCCACCATGTGTACTCTTTGGTTGGTGGTTTAGTCCCTGGGAGCTCTGAGGGTACTGGTTAGTTCATATTGTTGTTCATCCTAAGAGGCTGCAAACTCTTCAGCTCCTTGGTTCCTTTCTCTAGCTCCTTTATTGAGGACCCTGTACTCAGTCCAATGAATGGCTGTGACCATCTACTTTTGTATTAGTCGATCTTTTTTTCTTTTCTTTTTTTTATTTTTTATTAGATATTTTCTTTATTTACATGTCAATTTCTCCTTTCCCAGTTTCCCCTCTAAAAACAAACAAACAAACAAAAGCAATGAGAACAAACCCCTGTTTCCTCGCCCCATCCCCATGCCTGCCACCACGCCCTGTCATTCCCCTACATTGGGGCACAGAACTATCACAGGGCCAAGCGCCTCTCCTCTCATTGATGATTGGCTTTGCAATCCTCTGCTATACACATGCTGCCAGAACAATCAATCCCACCATGTATAGTCCTTGGTTGGTGGTTGAGTCCCTGGGAGCTCTGAGGGCATTGGTCAGTCCATATTTATTGTTGTTCATCCCAAGAGGCTGCAAATCCTTCAACTCCATTGGTTCTTTCTCTAACTCCTTCATTGGGGACCCTGTACTCAGTCCAATGGATGGCTGCGAGCCTCTACTTCTGTATTAGTCATGCACTAGCAGAGCCTCTAAGGAGACAGCTATATCAGGATCCTGTCAGCCAGGACTTACTGGCATCCACATTAGTGTCTAGGTTTGGTGACTGAATATGGGAAGGATTCCCAGGTGGAACAGTCTCTGGATTGTCTTTCCTTCAGTCTCTGCTCCATACTTTGTCTCTGCAACTCCTTCCATGGGTATTTTGTTCCCCTTCTAAGAAAGATAGACATATCCACACTTTGGTCTTCCTTCTTCTTGAGTTTCTTGGGTTTGTGGAATGTATTTTAGGTATTCTGAGCTCCTGGGCTAATATCCACTTATCAGTGAGTGCATATCATGTGTGTTGTTTTATGATTGGGTTACCTTACTCAGAATGATATTCTCCAGATCCATCCATTAGCCTCAGAATTTCAAAAATTCATTGTTTTTAATAGCTGAGTAGTAATCCATTGTATAGATGTACCACATTTTCTGTATCCATTCCTCTTTTGAGGGACATCTGGGTTGTTTCCAGTTTCTGGCTATTCTAAATAACGCTGCTATGAACATAGTGGAGCATTTGTCCTTATTACATGTTGGATCATCTTCTTGGTATATGCCCAGGAGTGGTATAGCTGGGTCCTCTGGTAGTACTATGTCCAACTTTGTGATGAACTGCCAAACTGATTTCCAGAGTGGTTTTACCAGCTTGCAATCCCACCAGCAACGAAGGCGTGTTCCTCTTTCTCCACAACCTCACCAGTTTTTGCTGTCACCTGAGTTTTTGATCTTAGCTGTTCTGATTGGTATGAGGTAGAATCTCAGGGTTGTTTTGATTTTCATTTCCCAGATGACTAAGGATGTTGAACATTTCTTTAGGTACTTCTCAGCCATTCAGTATTCCTCAGCTAAGAATTCTTTATTTAGCTCTGTACCCCATTTTTCAATAGGGTTATTTGGTTCTCTAGAGTCTACCTTCTTAAGTCCTTTGTATATATTGGATATTAGCCCTCTATCAGAAATAGGATTGGTAAAGATCCTTTCCCAATTTGTTGGCTGCCTTTTTGTCCTATTGACAGTGTCCTTTGCTTTAAAGAAGCTTTGCAACATTATGAGGTCCCATTTGTCAATTCTTGATCTTAGACCATAAGCTGTTGGTGTTCTGTTCAGGAAAATTTCCCCTGTGCCTATATGCTAGAGGTTCTTTCCCACTTTCTTTTCTATTAGTTTCAGTGTATCTGGTTTTATGTGGAGGTCCTTGATCCACTTGGACTTGAGCTTTGTACAAGGAGATAGGAATGGATTGATTTGCATTTTTCTACATGATAACTGCCAGATGAGCCAGCACCATATAGATCTTTCACTTGCTTAGTTAGAGTCACACCAAGGTATTTTATATTATTTGTTAATGTTGTGAAGGGTGTTGTTTCCCTAATTACTTTCTCAGCCAGTTTATACTTTGTGTAGAGGAAGACTACTTATTTGCTTGAGTTAATTTTATATCCAGCTAATTGCTGAAGTTGTTTATCATGTTTAAGAGTTCTCTGGTGGAATTTTTGGGATCACTTAAGTATACTATCATATCATTAGCAAATAGTGATAATTAGACTTCTTCCTTTCCAATTTATATCCCTTAGATCTCCTTTTGTTGTCTAATTGTTCTGGTTAGGTCTTCAAGTACAATATTGAATAGGTAGGGAGAGAGTGGGCAACCTTGCCTAGTCCCTGATTTTAGTGAGATTGCTTCAAGTTTCTCTCTATTTAGATCGATGTTG
>JADRCC010526695.1:0-11929 GCA_019843855.1 Hylomyscus alleni
CATATAACTATCACTTATTGTACCTTTAAGGATATTTTATAATGTTGATTATATTTGTGGTCTTGCATCTGGGCAGGACTATTAATTACTTCCTTCCATTTGTATCTTTCATAGTATTTTCTGAATCCATGAAAGACAGACTTTAGGTTAGTTCCAGCTCAAAGTATCCATGTCTTGTGTCCTACATTTTTGATGTCACCAAAATAGGGTATTACCTTCATCCTATAAGTTATAATCAATGACTACATAATTGTATATTTTCTTTTGTGATTCACTTGGATTAACTTTACCATATGGGTGTGTGTGATAAACTATATAATTAATATATAAATATTATTTATAATTACATAGATGTGTATTTAATCCAATATATGATATATACATATTATATAACTTTAGGTAATTAGAGAATAATATGATTCCTTGTGTCTTAATTATATAACCATAATATCATATATCATTTTCCCTCCTTTTCTTTCTGTATTGAACTTTTTTATAGCTAGTTGGGCTCTCCTCTCTGCTTTTGGTTTTTCTCATTTCACCTGTATTCTTCTACTCCCCTCTCAAAGCCTGAATCTGACCCTACCTATTATGGTTCATTTTTACTCTTCCAGCTTCTGTGGTTACTCAAAGTCATATTCTCACATCTGAAGATCTGTAGTTAGGGAATGAAGATGAGAGAAAGTATGTAACATTTATCTTTCTAGGTCTGGATGACTTCATAATTAAAATAATCTTTTCTAGGTCCATCTCTCTACCTGCTCATTTCATTTTTCTTTAGAGTTGAATAGTATTCCATTGTGTATATGTACAAAAATTTCATAATCCATTCATTTGTTGCAGGATATTTATATTGAAAAACAGATATTTCATGTAGTTTATCTGAGTAAATGAGTGTAAGACTGAAAAGCAGATAATCATAGAATAATAGACAGATGGCATGGATTTTCATCTTGGATAATTGTTTACAGAAATATTAATTAGCTATAAGAAGTCAGAATCTTTAGGGAATTCAGGAGTTTTCCCAGCCAATTAATTAGCTATCTCACTTAATTATTTAAAAATCTCTTCAAGATTTATTTCTTAAGCTTTTCCTTTGGGATTTGAGTTGATACTGAAAGGAAAGCCTTAGATATAGCTTATATTCATGGTCCAACAAAAAGATACTTAAGTAAATGAAGAAATTTATTAATGATACTTTATTATAATTTTGTATTTATCAGAAAATTAAGCATGGTACAAAGTCCCTTAAAATTATATATAATAAAAATGTTGTTTTAGTTTAGCAGGCAAAGGTAAGTTTTGACATATCGTAGGAATATTATATAATGATGTAGACATTTTATTCCCTAACAGTGTCACAAAGAAAAAATTCCAAAGTGAAAATTTAAGAATGTATAATTCATTACAGAAACTAAAAAGTATTTAGAAATACTAATACCTCTGTTGGAGAGGTTAGTAAAAAATCCTCAAGAAGGTATCTGTGTTTGTTGAAAGAAAGTTGCATTAATACAAATAACTTACTTATTTCTTACACTCAGTCTTACATGCAGTATTTTTTCTCTAGCAAAGTCCAGTTTAAAAAAACCTAAACATCTGATTAACAGTAGGATGTTAATGAATAAGTATTCAAAATCCTGAGTGTGAGGATGGCTGCTTATTTCCACAGGTCAGCCTGGTGTCCTGTCTTTTATTTCTTCTTTCTACTTCACTTTATTCTTTACTTCAGAGGAGGTGACCCCTTGGAATTCTTTTAGCCGTTGAAATGACAGTTTTTCTCTTGAGCTGTAGGCTCACTTTCAGTTGACTCTTTAAGATCATTTTTTAACGTTTGGCATTTGTAGGAATTTGTAAGACACAGCACAGCCATTACTAGCAGAAAAAGAGCAATGGGTGCTATTTGACTTGGATGTCACAATACTTCAATGAGACCCTATCCACCACTACTAAAGAATGAGGGAGGAGCTTATGTTGCCCACTTCTTCCATGTTGAGCATTTGGCTACTAAAAAAATGCTGTAGAAGCCCAGTATGTCTTCAGTTGAATATCTACTGTGATGTCACTAGACCTAAATGGAAAATTACAGAACCGTGGCTCAATGTAGATTGTGCTGGCTGAACTCAATGAGTCACAAAACAAAAAACCAACAAAACAAAACAAAACAGACATTAACATGGAAAAGAAACTTTTAGTAAGTAAGAAAGGTAAATTAAGATTAAGAGACATGATGAGATTAATTTGAGTGATTATATATGTGTGTGTGTGTGTCTGTGTATGTGTGCACGAGTATTCAGTAAAAAATTCTTAGGAATGTATCTGTGTTTGCTGAAAGAAACTTGCATTAATACAAATAACATTGTGTGTGTGTGTGTGTGTGTGTGTGTGTGTGTGTGTGTGTGTGTGTCTGCGTATGTGTGCACAAGTATTCAATAAAAAATTCTTAGGAATGTATCTGTGTTTGCTGAAAGAAACTTGCATTAATACAAATAACGTGTGTGTGTGTGGTATATGTGTGTGTATACAACTACTAATGACACATATAATAATAAAAATACTAAAAAGAAATGGAAAGAAAAGGTTTCCCTCTGCTCTGATTCTAAATTCGATGTGCTCTCCTTTGGTCATCTTAAATTATAAGTGATCAGCAATTAGTGTTGAATATGGCAGGTTTGGAAACCAGTGCTAAAAGTGTAAACTGAAAGAACAATTCAACTCTGCTAAAGCTCTTAAATTCTTTATTAAAAAGAAATAAAATGCCATGAAATTAGATTTAGTAAAAGTAAGTAAGCATCCCACAATTAATCTGAGTGTCTTAGTTCATGATATTAAAACTAACAGCTACTTAAGATGTAAAAATAATTGGTAAATTGTATATCAAGTATATAAATGGCTTAGTCACTTCTAAGAAATACATACCTCAGTTCATTTTTCTCTGTTTTAAAAATCGTTATGCATTATAAGCAATTTTAGAAGTATGAGCAATATGTTTGGGCAGCTATAAAGTATATGTAGATTCATGGTTGTAATCAGAGTCAGCATGTACACTCATTTCATCATCACCTGACGGTCCTTCACTCGTTTCTGAGATAAGTATTTCCCTATTCTCTACTAGTTATTGTCTTTGCATCCTTGGTAGTTACAAGCCATGAATAAATTCTACCTTACTATAAGTTTGTTAATCAAGAAGTGTACAAATGTAATATTGTAATACCTAGTTTTCATAATCAATAATTTCTCTTAAAAGTACCAAATTGGATAGTATTACACTTTTAGAGATTCATAAACAATCAGTCCTACTTTTATATATACTTCCTTTGATGTCTACTAATGTATATTGATATAAGGGTCATTCTTGAGTGTTGCCACATTATTGTGATTACAGTGCAATGTGATTAATGGATATTTATCAAAATTATTTTCTATGCTTCCTTTGTTCTTTTTGTACTGGTCCATAATATTTTATTTTGTCATTTAACCATTTTATTAATGTGATTTTTAATGAATATCCAAAGTATAATTTTAATTGATTACAATGTTTTTATCATGCTTAAAACTAACTACTTTCAAATTTTGGTGATGGATTTTTCATTTTACCTTCTCCTAAAAATAGTTCCAGGAAAAGAGGGATGTTCTAGCTAGGTACATAATAATATTTATAACATTTTGATTGTGATAACATCAGTGGCTTCATTAGTAGATTTTATTTTCATATACATATGTGACATCTGTGAAATATTTTTAGAAGTACTTTCAATCTAGCATCTTACTATATAGTTTGGGACTTAAAGATGTGATTTTTCTCCTTCAGCCTCCTAAGCACAAAGATTACAGGACTGTACTGTGATTAAGGTCTTTATGGGAAATGAGGCTTCATCTATTTTGTTCAAATCCTGGTTATAGCCTGTGCTTGTTTCATTTTGTTTTTGAATTTTAAAGATTTAAAAAATACTCTAAACACGAATTCCTGTTAGATTGTGTATATTGTAAAGGTTTTCATTCTATCTGTCATTCTCTTCTCCTCCTAACATGGGCTTTCAGAGAACAGTGTTTAAATTTGATGAGTGCAGGTTATTAATATTTTCTTTCATCAGTTTTACTTCCAGTGTCAAATCTAAATATCTCCATACTAAGCATAACTTCCATAATCTGATATTTTATGAAATAATTTTGACTTTATACCTAATGATGAAATTTTTATTCCATTTATAATTAATTCTGTCTGAAATATAACCTTCATGCCATGGTTTTCTTTACTGTTGTTGATATATTGTCATCACTCCATTTGTTTTGGAAACTATCACTTCCTTCAAATCAGATTTATGTCTATTTAAAAATTAGGGAGAGGCATTTGCATGAGCCTATTACGCAGCAATTTATTCTGCTTTGTGCTGACTGAATTTCTGTACTTCTGCCAATGCCATGGTGTTTAGTTTAATAGAACGACAAGACATCTGTTAATATTATGTAGAATAAAACATCCTAATTCTGCTTTTAGTAAAGATTTCTTTTACTCAACTAAAAGAATTTATATCTTTTCTTTCCAAACAAATATTTTCATAGACCTTCCCTACCTCTACAAAATGTAAGTTGAGTCTTAGTCAACAAGTACCTTAAACTTATGGTCAGTCAGAGGTTAACTGAGATTGAGTTCTGCTGACATTTGCCTTATATAAAGAATTTTCTATCTTGATAATTTTTGTAGCATTTTTTAAATTTAATTAGAAGTACTTGGGGATTTTAGTGTATAGATTATCATTTTGGGACATCTTAATATCTAATTTTGAATATTTTGTTTGAGTTGTAAGTGGTGGTGGAGGTACCTCTGCATAATTCCAGCAACTTGGAAGTCTAAAACAAGAAGCTCACGTATTTGGGACACTGTATAATATGTGACATGACTCTATCACATAAAATACAAAATAATAAATTCCATATAGGCAGTAAAATTTATATCATTTTACTCATTTTTATTAAAAAAAAGGAAAATTTAACTCATAAAATGACTTTCTAGAACATTGTTCATATATTTTTATCCATAAAAATTTACTGCATGAAATACATGCATGAAAACTTTGAAGTGGTAAAAGTTTACGCCTTGTTTGCTTGCATGTATTTCATGTATAAATTTAGAAATTTAGAAGACTTTTATTTGATCTCTTTTTCTGATAAATATATTAGCATATACTAAAATATAATTTTATTTATTCAATTTGTTTATTACTTTTAATGCTTTGTTATTGTTTTAGTTAATTTTTGGCAAGATTACTAAGCCTATGTGTCTTGATCTTATTCTTGAAATGTGGAGTTTATTGAGTTGGTTTTGTATTAGTTTTAATTTTAGTTTTGGTTTTAGATTTTTTTAGAAGTAGCACCTAGGATATTTATTTTCCAAATGCAAAGAAAAAAATCTAGATTCAGCATATTAAAAAGTCAACTTTAATTGAATTATATTTGGAATTTTATATGAAGAAACAAAAGTGTTGATTTTTGAGTACAGCAATGGACAATTCTGTGATTTTTAAAGTAGCAATGAATACTTGCTTTGTTGAGTTAAAGCAAACAAAGCATAAACTTTTACCACTTCAAAGTTTTCGTGCATGTATTTCAGTAATGTCAGTACATTTACAATTCTGAGCTGCCTCACTGCAAAGAATATTTTTATCTTCAATGTAGATACCCAATATAACAACTTCATGTTCCATCTGCATCAACTTCTCAGAGACATTCTGCTTTGTGCTTTGTGATTTGTGTACTGTATGTGTGTTACAAATTTGACAATATACAGAAAACAATATATATACTACAGATATTAAGATGAAATTTAAAATTTTACACACTAAGAAACAAAGTTCTAAATTTCAATATGTCCCTAGAAAATTAATACCGTGGAAAAGTAAATGGTTAATATGTGAAAGCACTTAAAAGTATAATGACTGTAATGTATATTAATCTCTCTCAATCTGGGTTGCAGTATAGTTCAGCGGTAGCCACTTACCTAGTACGTACAAGATCCCTATAAACACACACAAACACGCATACACAAATTCATCACTAAATCACACTATAAGAACATAGCTAAATAAAAATGTTAGGCTGTTCACTAAAGTAGAAACATAAGTAGTTGATTAGCATCTTCAAAGACATCTCAGTTTCATTAGTGGTAGTATAAAGCACAATGCAGCATTGTTTGATACCTACTAGATAGTTATTCTTCAAGCACTCACAATAACATTTTATGTGAGAAGTTGGAGAGCAGGCATGTCTCTTACAATGATTTTGGACCTGGAAATCAAATCAGTCACTTTGCAATACTGAATGTTTATGTAGTAAGTTCCTTATGACATTCTTATTGCATCCTTGTATGTAGAAAATTATTGCTCTAGAAAATTATTTCCTATGTCTTTTGACAAAATGTATATATGTACATATATTTATCAAATGGTAATATATATAAACAATAAAAGGATTAAAATAGCTTGCATCTTTGTTCATTGACAAAAGATGGGATAAAATATGGAATCATACACTCTTAAATAAATGTCACCAGTATGTAGAAATAAATATTTTATTTTAGCGATATGTACTAGGTACAATTTTATATATACAAGAAGTAGTAGCTGGGATGATGGTCCATTGGTTGAAAGTATGTGCAGCTCTCCCGGGGGACCTGATATTGATTCCCTCAACCTTCATGAGATTGTTCACAGACATCTTTAACTCCAGTTACAATGGATCCAATGCCCCTATCCTTCTCTGGCACATCTACTCACGTGCTCATACATACATACATACATACATATGTACATGCATACATACATACACACACACAACTATTTAATTAATTTTAAAAATACACCTTTAAAAACAAGAAAGTAATGCTTAATGGGAATTTCTTAATACATATATCTGATTATACCAGCAGATTATAGTTTCAAGAGACTGCGGTGGGGTGAGAGTATTAGTAGAGAGAGAAATGTGGAGAACTTGATCAGTACTCACTACATTAGAGTTAGGCAAAACTAATCATCTCTATTGTTCTGCTACGATACACTAAAGGAAGAATTAAATAGTTAAAAATGATAAATTTATCAGCTAATAAGTAAGAATATAAAAATTATAAATAATTGAGGAGATAAATATACTTACCTGATTTAAAAATTAGTTCTGTCCCAACATCGTGAGTAACTGGGACTAGTGAGACCCAGGTATGCACAACTCAGTCATACCAATAGCACAGATTCCTTCCTGTCTGGGCTAGTTCCCTGAGTAGATCTTGGGTGAAAACTCCTAGGACAGTCCCACAACACCCAGAGGAAACTCCACTCCCAGGAGCTCTAACAAGCCCAGGATTCTAGGAACCCAGGAGTTTGGTCACACTAGGATCTTAGGATCACAGGATGCCAGAATCGCAGGATCTCAGAGACAGCTTGACTCTGAGGAGTTCTGACACAACCAGGATCACAGGATGAATGAGCTCCAGTCAGATATAGCCAGGGCAGTAGCATTAGAGATAACCAGATGATGAGAAGCAAGTGTAAGAACATAAGCAACAGAAATCAAGGCTATTTGGCATCATCATTTCTCCTACCATAGCAAGTCCCGGATATACCATCTCACCAGAAAAAGCAAAATTTACATATAAATCACTTCTTATGATGATGTTAGAGGACTTTAGAAAGGACATGAGTAACTCCCTTAAAGAAATAAAGGATAACACAGGTAAACAACTAGAAGCCCTTAAAGAGAAAACACAAAAAACCCTTAAAGAATTACAGGAAAACACAATCAAACAGGCAAAGGAAATGAACAAAACCATCTAGGATAAAAGAAAAAAAAAATGGAACTAGAAACAATAATGAAATCACAAAGGGAGACAACCCTGGAGTTAGAAAACCTAGGAAAGAGATCAGGAGTCATAGATGCAAGCATTACCAACAGAATACAGAATAGAAGAGAGAATCTCAGGTGCAGAAGTCACCATAGAAAACATTGACACAAGACAAAGAAAATGCAAAACACAAAAAGCAAAAAGCTCCTAACTCAAAACATCCAGGAAATCGAGGACACAATTAGAAGACCAAATTTAATAATAGATATAGAAGGATAATAGGTATAGAAAAGAGTGAAGATTCTCAACTTAAAGGGCCAGTAAATATCTTCAACAAAATTATAGAAAAACACTTCCCTAACCTAAAGAGATGCCCATGAACATACAAGAAGCCTACAGAACTCCAAATAGATTGGACTAGAAAAGAAATTCCTCCCCTCACAAAATAATCAAAACACCAAATGAACAAATCAAAGAATATTAAAAGCAGTAAGAGAAAAAGGTCAAGTTACATATAAAGGCAGATTTATTAGAATTACACCAGATTTCTCACCAGAGACTATGAAAGCTAGAAGATCCTGGGCAGATGTCATACAGATCCTAAGAGAATATAAATGCCAGCCCAGGCTACTATACACAATAAAACTCCCAATTACCATAGATGAGGAAACCAAGATGATCCATGACAAAACCAATCTTTACACAATATCTTTCCACATATCCAGCCCTACAAAGGATAATAGATGGAAAACACCAACACAAGGAGTGAAACTACACCCTAGAAAAAGCAAGAAAGTAATCTTTCAACAAACCCACACAAACCTAATTCCACCTCTAACAACAAAAATAACAGAAAGTAACAATCACTTTTCCTTAATATCTCAATATATTTGGTAATATAAAAATATTTGGTAATATAAAAATTAATATTACCAACATATCCTAATCAATTGAAATTCAAAAATATGAGGAGTTAGAAATTTGTGAGCTGTCATCCAAGGGTCTCTCTAATTTGGTAATTGGAGAAACAGGTCCAATATTGTACAATCAACATGTACTTTCTGCTTGTTTGTATGTGACAGTGACTTCATGTGGGCCACGTAATGGTCTCGAAATCATGCTTCTCCTATCTCAGCCTCTCTATTAGTAGGATTGTTTATTTGATGTTGTTACACTATAATATGGTTTTCAGAACAGCTTACATATTTCAAAATTAGAAACAGACAACTGATTTGGGATGCGGCTTGTAAGAGGATAACAAAGGATGAGACTGAATGTTTTGCTTGGTATTTATAATTATTTTATCAATTTTGAAGAAAAGAAACTTATAAGTTACCCTTTTTCTGAGATGAATGCTTTTCAAAATCATCACAGCCAATGAACCAGAATATTACCCTCACATAATGTCTGTGTCACTCTCCAAGCAGAACCATTGTTCACTGAAACAGTGAATGAATGACTTCATCGATAGACCATCTTAATACACACAACATTTCTTAAATGTTAAAAAGAAAAAAAAAAGGAAAGAAACCTGAGGCTATGTGGATGGGGTTTGGATCTGAGACCTAAGTGGTAAAAGCAACTGTTTATATCCCACAGCTTCCAAACTGCGAAAGCTCAAAGCTGAAAGAGACAATTCCTATTTGTTTTCTTTTTTAAGATTTATTTTAAATTATGTGTACATGTGTGTGCATCTGTACGACATGCATGCTGGTGCCCTCACAGGCCATAAATGCCAAGGCTCCTGGAACTGGATTTACAGGCTGTTGTAACTCACTGGATGAAGGTTATAGAAACCAAACATGGTTCTTCTGCAAGCAAGGACTGTATGTACTATTACCATGGAGACGTCTCTCCAGGCTACCACAGTTTTTGGTTCCCCTAGAGTTTAAGCCATGGGACATCAAATGTAAACGATAGCCTAAGGACTTTGCTTTCACAGACACCAGATTGCTCTGCATTCTGGGAAGTTACAGGTGTGCTAAAATGCCCTTAACCTTTAAGCCTAGGCTTATGACATCATTCTATTCCTGACCCACTCTGAAACCCTAAATCTGCTCAGCAGAGCCCAGAGCCTGGTCCTGTGCAGTAAACATGAGCCACCCATGAAGACATGCAGTCTTGCAAAGAGCGTGGAAAACAGTCTGGAGATTGGGAAGTAGTGCATCAGATACCATGACACAGGCAGGGGTGCTGAGGACGGAGCTAGGAGAAGACCACAAGCAGCCTGTGACTGACAGCTAAAAAAGGAAGTGAAGCTGAGCAAGGTGATGATGTACACTTTTAATTCCAGGGGCAGGTAGATCTAACTCAAGGTCAGTCTGGTCTATATCATGAGTTCTAGGCTAGCCAGGGATACAGAGTGAGATCTTGTAAAAAATATTTTAGAAAGAGGAAGAAACTAAAAAAATAAATAAACAGTACCCCATTTTTTTATTTGGATTAATTTTTTTCTAGAGTCTAACATCTTGAAGTGATTGTACATTTTAGATATTAGACCTCTATCAGATATAGGGCTAGGGAACAACTTTTTGAAATTTGTAGTTTGTCATTTTGTCTTACTGACAGTGTCTTTTAACTCACAGAAGTTTTTCAGTTTCATGAGATCCTATTTGTCAATTGTTGATCTTGGAGCCTGAACCATTGATGATCTGCTAAGGAAATTTTACTCTGTGCCAACACGTGCAAGGCAATTTCAAATTTCTCTTCCATTAGATTCAGTGTATCTGGTGTGGAGGTCTTTGGTACATTTGCGGTTGAGCTTTGTACAAGGTGATAATATGGATCAATTTGCATTCTTCTACAAGCGTACTGCCAGTTGGACCAGCATTATTTGTTGAAGATGCGCTTTTTTCCCACTGTATGGTTTTGGCATTTTTGTCAAATATCAAGTGACCATAGGTATATGCTTATTTCTGGGTTTTAATTTTATGCCATTGATCAAGCCTTTTGTCTCTGTACCAATAGCATGTGACTTTTTATCACTATTGCTCTATAAAACAGTTTGAGGTCAGGGATAGTGATTTTTCCAGAAGTTCTTTTATTCTTGAGAATTGTTTTTGATATTCTGAATTTTTGTTATTCCATATGAAGTTGAGAATTGCTCTTTCTATCTCTGAAGAACTGAGTTGAAATTTTGGTGAGGATTGTACTGAATTTGTAGATTGATTTTGGTAAGATGAACATTTTTGCTATATTAATCCTACTGATCCATGAACATGGGAGATCTTTTCATCTTCTGAAATCTTCTTCAATTTCTTTCTTCAGAGAATTGAAGTTCTTGTCATACAGATCTTTCATTTGCTTGGTTATTGTCTTAGGCTTTCTATTCCTGTACAAACATCATGACCAAGAAGCAAGTTGGGGTGGAAAGGTTTATTCAGCTTACTTCCATGTTGCTGTTCCTCATCAAAGGAAGTCAGGACTGGAACTCAAGCAGGTCAGGAGGCAGGAGCTGATGCAGAGACCATGGAAGGATTTTCCTTACTGGCTAGCTTCCCCTGGCTTGCTCAGTCTGCTTTCTTATGGAACCCAACACTACCAGTCCAGGGATGGTACCAACCACAAAGGGCCCTCCCACCTTCATTACTAATTGAGAAAATGCCTTGCAGTTGGATCTCATAGAGACATTTCCTCAACTGAAGCTCCTTTCTCTGTGATAACTCTAGCTTGTGTCAAGTTGAAACAAAACCTTCCAGTACAATTGACCCCTTGTCAACTTGACACACAAACACATCACTATTCAGCCTCAACCCTTACTTTCTTATTCATCCCTGAGATCTATCTAACTTTAAAAGTCCCACAGTTTTTGCAAGTTTTTATAATTTCAATCCCTTTAAAATATCCAATCTCTTTGAAAATTCAAAATCTTTTTACAATTAAAAGTTTCTTAACTGTGGGCTCCACTAAAATACTTTTTTCCTTCAAGAGGGAAAAATATCAGGGTACAGTTACAATCAAAAGCAAAAGCAAACTCCAGATGTCCAATGTCTGGGATCCACTTACATTATTCTGCATTCCTCCAAGGGCTTGCATCACTTCTCCAGCTAAGCCCTTTGTAGCACACACCTTGTCTTCTAGGCTCCAGAGGCCTATACTCTA
>JADRCC010526696.1:1181-16360 GCA_019843855.1 Hylomyscus alleni
ACCACCACCACCACCACCACCACCACCACCACCACCACCACCACCACCACCACCACTACCACCACCACCAACAACAACAACACACAGAAATCGACCTGCATCTGCCTCGTCAATGTTGAAGGTAAAGGCATATCCCACCACGCTCAGCCCAATGCTCTCCAATTTAACTCAATTTAATTTTTAAGGCATTCCTATTTTATCTTGTTTGTTTCAAAGTTAGCTCTCTTCTGTTTGCAAGAACCTTAGGTGTATTAAGTCACATTTCATATTTTATAATAGGAAAGGAGGAAATAAAAATGTACCATATAAAAGTACAAAGAATGATATAATGTATAAACTTTAGCATAGATGTGGAAAGAATAAACAGAAAGAAGGTAGCAGATGGTAATGGTGAAGCCAGAAAGAGTATTGTTTCCTTTGCATCTTTCCTATTTTGTACCCTACCTACCTGTTAGTTAAGCAAACAAAAAACAATTTAAAATCACTGTAATAATAACCCAGAAACATATGACACAGGCTGGCCAACCATTCCTCCTTTCAGACCCCATCACCATTGCCTGGTGGGATGTAATCGGAATCAATAGTCTCTGGCCTGACTATGTGTGGGAGTTACAGAATACACACACATATAAACACATGTGCACGCACCCACTCAGTGAATAAGTATTTGTAGATGCTTTGCTCCTTATTCAGGTTGACCTTATGAACTTGTTTTAGTTACAGAGAGATAGATGTTAGATTTGATCTACGATGAGTTAGTCCTGCTGATTTCAATTTTCCCTCCCCACAGAGATTCGTAATAAATGTGTATTGACTTATGTCCTCCTCTTTCAGGGAGGTAGCTTTGAATCAGGCAAGAATTTAACAACCTAGGATTCCACTTGGCCTGGATCACACACAACCATCTCATAACTCTATCTAACAACTCTTAGGGCCTCACCTACACGAAGCTGCACAGCCATTCACCCCGCTCCAAACAATGAACTAAATTTCTCTTTCCCCTTGACAACCATCAAGTATGAAAAGTACCCTCAGTTATATCTACATAGGAGAGCAGCAGGGATGACCTAGCCTGGACTAGTTTTGGGTGTGTGTGCAGTAAGGTACACAATGTCCTGTAGGTAAATTTTTAGGGACAGGTATATTTGAGAAGGCATGGTGCATATGATTAAAACCAGATGCTTCATGGGAAGAGACACATCCAGTAACTAAAAGGTTGCATCAATCAAAATAGCGAGTCATCCATGTTACAGTCTTTAGCAAACAAACCCCTCTCTCTTTTCGGTGCCATAAAGGAAGCCCTGAGCAATAACCAAGGGCCCTCGAGCACTCTTACTGATATGGCCTACTGCCACGTTTGAAAGGATAGAAGTATATTTCTGATCTCTGATTTTTAAATAAAGTAAGTATGTTTGTTGTTTTGCAATCTGTATGCATTTATTTTCTTGAACTAGATGCCAAGAACCTAGAAATATCCTGTCTAGACATCTACCTCTATTGATATGTTGTCACTTTTTGTTCTGTATAGACTTATGTATATTTTATGCGTTTGTATGAGGGCACGCATGTTGTTTGCTATGTGTATGTTTCTTCTAAATCAGTTGTATAAAACACGGTTCAAGGCTTTCCCTTCATTTTTGGTAGCTAGCTTATTTGAGACTATTTTAGAAGTAAACAATTCAGACATGTTTCAAGTTAATGCAAGCCAAAGAAAGTTAATTATTTTTTTAAATCTCAAGCTGTTTTTTTGTTTTGTTTTGTTTTGTTTTGTTTTTAGTTAAAGTTAGCTGTTTAAATGAACACCTAACTCTCAATAACCTGATGAGCCAAAGGTGTGCCTTTGATTTCTTCCATGGGCAAACCTCATTTTCACCAGGTAGCCATCTATAAAGTGGATTGTGTTCCTTTAGCAGATGGCTGCCCTGGGTCTTGAATCCTCTGCTGGGTGCTTTTTCATGGGGCAGTCAACAAACCAAGAATGAGAGTCTGTAATAGCCCTTGGGAAAATAACAATAACAAGCATGTCAGGTAGGGACTTCTTCTATGCCTATTCCATTAGACAGCACTCAGTCCCATGTATCTTTTATTCACCAGATGTAATTATTACCTCTGAGGCTTATTTCTGAATGAGCTCACTCTTCTAGTTCTTTCTGAACTCTGGCTGGCTGGTTCAGCTCTCAGCTGTTCTGGCTCTAACTCCTCTCCAAACTGATTCACTCTGGCTTCTTTCAGCTTCTCACCAAATTACTCGACCTCAAACTAACTCTGGCAATGTGTTCTAATCTTCTGGCTCCTTCTTATTCTCTGGGCTTCAGGTACCTTTGCTGACCTGCACTGAACTGCATGAATTCTGTGACTCACTCTATCAAATCTTTCTCTGATTTGTCAGTTTGTCTGCCTTTCAATTAGATGTCACTTTCAAACATGGCTGCTTCCCTTCCCTAACTTTACCTTTATTGTTTGGAATTAAAGGTGTGTACTAAGGGTGTGTCTGTGTTCCAGCCAGAGCAACCTTGTTGCTGGATTAAAATTCCTCTACAAATGCAGCATTACCTGCAGAGAATGATAAGATAGCTACACCCGGAAGAAGAAGAAACCATAGGAATAGTGAAGTATTGCTAGTGGCCTGTGTCATAGCAGGAAGTACAGGCTGGTTTAAACAAAGATGTAGGTAATAATTAAGAATCATAGCATCTTAACAAGAATCTCTCTCTCTCTTCCTCTCTCTCTCTTCCTCTCTCTCTCTTCCTCTCTCTCTCTCCCTCTCTCTCTCCCTCTTTCTCTCTCTTCCTCTCTCTCTTCCTCTCTCTCTCCCTCTCTCCCTCCCTCCCTCCCCCCCCTCTCTTCCCCACTTCTTTCTTGTACATGTGCACATGGGCACTTACTGGACCACACTATCCATCTTGGATTCTTCCTGAATAACTAAATCATTTTTTTCCTTCTTACTCTCCCAGTAGACTTAAGACAGACTTTGTTATTTTGTCTGTCAGATGAAATAGAGTACCTGTTCTCAAGTTAACCATCTAATCCTAGTTATAAATGCACTGAGTAAGAGGTCAGCTTTCAGAGTCTCTGATAACAGTCCTGACTTAGCTAACATGATTCCTTTAAAGGGTAATGCTTAGGGTGAGGTCTCATGGAAGACAGCAGAGCAGACAGCAAAAAGACAGAGAACTCTATGCAGAACAAACAGCTTGTTTACACTGGTTGTCATGGGGAAGGGACTGGTATTAACCAGGCAAAATGTCCCAGAGATGCACAGCAAGAAGAAACATAGTGGATCTTGATAAGAATTTTCTAGTCTTTCCTTCTGATAGGAAAGCCCATCTCTATTCTTCACATATTTAGTCCTTAGAATAAGGATCAACTTAAAGCTTGGCTTTTTGCTGCAGAAAAGAGCTAGGGTAACACGGTTGCGAAGGCAGAGTAGTTTTGGCCACATTTGACTGTACACACAGGAGTGGAAAAGCCCAGCCAAGCCTAAGCTATGTGTTAATACTCGACAACCACACAGCCCTCTCTTCTTCTCTTTAGTTCATTTGTGCTGTCAGAGGAGCAAAATGAAGCCATTCAGAGATATTTTTTATAAGGCATGATTGCATTGAAATTGATAAATGCTGCAATTAGTAGGCAGACGGGGCTGAGACATGCCCATTTAGTCTACAGGAAGGTTGTGATCGTGGTGTTTGCTATGGCCGGTCACTTGTTGACACAGGGTCAACCCTCATTCTCTCTGCCCCCATGTTGTCATCCCCACAATGGACTCACTGTTATGGATGGGAAGTCAGCAGGCAGAAATGTGTTGCTAACGATGTGTTGGCATGGCCTTTTCTTTATCGAAAAAACTCAGCCTGTATAGTAACGGGTCCCCTTGTCAAGTACAAGGCTCAGTGCTTTAAAATCTAGTCTACTAAATGAGGCTAAATTTCTCAGCCCTACTAACAATGATTCAAAATCAAGTGCAAGATCAAGGGGACTGAATAAACACTCACTATATGCTCCTCTGGCTGGTGGGAATTGGGAAAAAGACACCCAGCCATTAGTATGTTTATAGGCTGAGGACTGTAAATGAGCACAAACTTGTTGCAAGCTAACAAGTGCAGTGAATATTATGCAAGTCACACTGCATAGTCCTGTTTTGGGCCAGCTAGCAGTCGGCCTTTCATACACAGTCTTGAACCTAAGGTTTACAATGCATATGATGTTAAACAACATATTTCATATCTCTGGGTCTCAGTTTCTCTTTCTGTTGGCAATTGTCTTATTTATGTCAGATTCTCTAAGTTTGTTTTTAAAGAGTAATTGAGGAACTCCAAAGTGTTTAGCACAGTGTCTAGCTCTTAATAAAACTCTCTCAGGATGGCATGCCTCTCTCTGCTGAGATTTTTCCTATGAGTAGGTTCAGGGAATGACAGAATCATTGTCTTCAGTTTTGGACCTACAGGTGATTTCATCAGGTTTTTACTGGTGATCAAGCAGATGGCCCTGATTAAATAAAATGGGTCATACCTAAAAGCAGAAGTCATGGATCTGGAAACGAGGCAGAGAGGAGAGTAGATAGTGATAGGAAAGAGATTGGGTTGGGGAGGGGTGTTAAAACACACACACACACACACACACACACACACACACACACAGCTAGTTTTATGCCAACTTGACACAAGTTAGAGTCAGGAGAGTGAAGGGAGTGTTGTGGTAGATCTCCAACCCAAATAAGCCCGGGCAATGAAAACACAACTCAATTAATATGAATATATGCTGTGCTCCTAGACTGGGCAGATCTACCACTATACTACTTCTTCCCCAGTTAAGAGACTCCTTACAGCTTGAGGTTTCTCCAGGCCAGGTGCTTCTGCTCCGTTTCCTTCTTCCTCTTCCCCTGTTGTTCTCTCTCTTTTCTCCCAAAACCTTCAGCTCCACCTTCCTTTCTTTCTCTGCCCAATCACCAGCTCTAGCCTTTATTTTATAAACTAAGGTGGGAAGAAGGTTTACAGGATATCACCTGAGTGCTGACTCATTCCTTGTTTGAAGCCCCTCAAAGGAGAAAGGAGACTTGAATTAACCTCGAATATAATTAACCCCAGAGCTATCACACAGGAGTCTCAAATTTTTTTTTATTAGATATTTTCTTTATTTCTATGTCATATGATCTCCTTTCCCAGTTTCACCTCCAAAAAACAAACAAATAAACAAACAAAAACAACAAGAACAAACCCCTGTTGCCTCCCTCCCTCCCCATGCCTGCCACCCCACCCTCTCCCACTTATCGGCCCTGTCATTCCCCTACACTGGGGCACAGAACCTTCACAGGGCCAAGGGCCTCTCCTCCCATTGATGACCGACTTTGCAATCCTCTACTATACACATGCTGCCAGAACAATCAATCCCACCATGTATAGTCCTTGGTTGGTGGTTGAGTCCCTGGGAGCTCTGAGGGTACTAGTTAGTTCATATTGTTGTTCATCTTAAGGGGCTGCAAACCCTTCAACTCCATTGGTTCTTTCTCTAACTCCTTCATTGGGGACCCTGGTGGTTTTTTTTTTTTTTTTCTTCCTGAAACAGGGTTTCTCTGTATAGCTCTGGCTGTCCTGGAACTCATTCTGTAGACCAGGCTGGCCTCGAACTCAGAAATCCACCTGTCTCTGCCTCCCAAGTGCTGGGATTAAAGGCGTGTGCCACCATTGCCCCGGAGTCTCAATTGAGAAGATATCTCCATAAGATCCAGCAGTAGGCAGGCCTCTAGGGCATTTTCTTTTCTTTTTTTTTAATTGGATATTTTATTCATTTACATTTCATATATTATCCCCTTTCCCAGTTTCCCTCCCTCCCGGAAACACCCTATCATATCCTCCTTCTCCCTGCTTCTGTGAGGGTGTTCACCCACCCACCCGCTCCCACCTTCCCACCCTCAATACCCCTACCACTGGGGCATCTATCAAGCCTTCATAGGACAAAGGACCTCTCCTTCCATTGGTGCATGACAAGGCCATCCTCTGCTACATATGCAGCTGGAGCCATGTGTACTCTTTTGTTGATGGCTTAGTCCCTGGAAGTTCTAGGGGGGTCTGGCTGGTTGATATTATTGTTTTCTCTATGGGGTTGCAAACCCCTTCAATTCCTTCAGTCTCTTCTCTAACTCCTCTACTAGGGACCCCACACTCAGTCCAATGGTTGACTGCTAACATCTGCCTCTGTATTTGTAAGGCTCTGGCAGGGCCTCTCAGGAGACAGCTATATCAGGATCCTTTCAGCATGCACTTCTTGGCATCCACAACAGTGTCTGGATTTGCCAACTGTAACACTCCTCCACTGCTGGTGGGAATGCAAGCAGGTACAACCCCTCTGGACGTCAGTCTGCTGATTCCTCAGAAAACTAGACATAGTATTACCCATAGAGGACCCAGATGTATCTCTCCTGGGCATATACCCAGAAGATACTGTAAGAATTGAGCAAACAGGGACACCTCATAAAAATACCAGGAAGCTAGGAATGTCCATTAAGTTTAAAGTCAGAGAGCTTCAAAAGAGTTTACTAAATAAACATCCATCCCCAGGAGATGCCCTAATTGCAAGGGAGTAATGCTCGATTCTAGGAAACATCCCCAGTAGGGAGTAGATCTCCCACCCCCACCCCTTGTTTGTGCAACAAGTGTCTCCTCCTCAACTGGGGTACAAAGGGCAATGGAAACAAAGAACAAGGGGCTCCACCAATGAGAGATAACCAACTCATGCTGTAAATCTATGTTCTGAAAGGGTATAAAGAATGTGTGCTTTTATTCCTTGGGATCGCCTTTGTCCCTATTGCGGGACAACCCCAGTATACTAGATCATTATTAAACCTCTTGCTTATTGCATCGATCTCCATCTCTGTGTCTTTGTGAGTGGGACGACATCCTGAACGTAAGACTCGACTCTCCGAATCTTACAATGCTCCAACATATAATAAGGAAACATGCTCCACTATGTTCATAGCAGCTTTATTTATAATAACCAGGAGCTGGAAAGAACCCAGAAGTCCTTCAACAGAGGAATGGATACAGAAAATGTGGTACATTTAGGTAATGGAATACTACTCAGCTATTAAAAACAATGAATTAATGAAATTCTTAAGCAAATGAATAGAACTAGAAAGTATCATTCTAAGTGGGGTTACCCAACTGCAAAAGTAAGCACATGGTATGTACTCACTGATAAGTGGATACTAGCCCAAAAGCTCCAAATAACCAGGATACAATTCACAGACCACATGAAGCTCAATAAGAAGGAAGACCAAAGTGTGGGTGCTTTGGTCCTTCTTAGAAGGAGAACAAAATATTAACGGGATCAACTATGGAGATAAAGTGTAGAGCAGAGACTGAAGGAAAGGCCACCCAGAGACTGTCCCACCTGGGAATTCATCCCATATAGGGCATTTTCTTAATTGTTGATTGATGAGGGAGGGCCCAGCCCATTGTTTGTGGTGAAGGGACAGAACAAATATTAGGAGCAGAATAAAAATTGAGGCCTGTGTTTGCAGGACCAGGCCTGTGCTAGCAAAATTGCAAGCTCAGAGAAAAATAACTATAAGATAAGAACGGGCTTGAATATATCCAAGCAGGCTTGAACAAAAACAAGCTGTTGTTAAACATTCTGGGAATTGGCTGACCAACAAGGCCTTGAAGATAGAGCTTGTCCGGGTGGGCCCAGATATGTCTTGATTGTCCAGGTGGGCCCAGGGATGTCCTTGCTTGTCTGAGCAAAACGACCCAACTCAGATGAGTAATGGGCCATCTGGACTTCTTAGATATAGTTTAAGGTCAGCCAGAAACTCCCCAGATAGCGCCCCCTCTTAAGAAATTTTCCGCTCTAAACTGTATGTACACTAACTAGTTAATATTTGAAGTAGCCAATCATGTATAGCCAAACTGATTCCTTTGTTCCCTAAGACCTTGATCCTATAAAAAACCCTAACTCCTGAGCCTTGGGGTCCACATCTCTGTCTCCTGTGGAGATATGTGTTGGGCCCGGAGCTCCGATATTAAACCTGCCTCGTGTTTTTTACATCAAGAAAGTCTCTCGTGTTTCCTTGGGTACACGTTCCCCAGGACTTGAGCAGGAGTCTCCCTGCGGGGGTCTTTCAGTGGTACCATCCCTGGGCTGGTGGTCCTGGGTTCTATAGGGAAAAAGCTGGTTGACAGCAGTCCTCCAGTGCATTGGCTCCTGCCTTCAGATTTCTGCCCTGCTTAAGTTCCTGTCCTGGCTCCCTTTGATGATGAACTGTGATGTAGAAGCATGGGCCATATGGACCCTTTCCTCCCTAAGACTCTCTAGTCATGGTGTTTCACCACAGCAATAGTTACCCTAACTGACACACACACATACACACACACACACACACGCACACCATGAAATTGTTCAAGAACTAACTTAATAAAAAAAAAACCCAATAGAGTTAATGATGTATAACAGGATTTCCTAATAAAGCCAAGGTTCCAGGTATTTACACTGACATACAGTTTTGAAATAGTAATAAATACATGAAGTATATACAAAAAAAAAGAAATAAATGTCATAGTTCCTGGGCCTTTGAATAATTTATCGCACTTCCTGGGGCACATAGCTTAGTGGAGGTAAGTTCCACAGCAGGAAATATGTGACTAAGTGACAGATAGATGGTATAGTCTATATTTCTTGAAATTTAGATCTTATTTAAAGAAAGGTGTTCCCTCGGCCTCCAAGAATCAACTTGACTTATTTGTATCATAATGCTGATTAAACAGGAACACACATAAAAGCACATCTAAGCTCTTTATTACTTCTAAGTATCTCTGAAACAAAAGCAAATAAAGAAATGAAGTATAAGCTACAGAAAAACCAGTAAACTCAAATACATAGAACTCACTGTATTCAGTAACACTGCTTGCTGAAACCAAAGGGTCCTTTAGAAGATTTGGTATGGGGAAGTGAGGAGGGATCCTCATTAGACAAGGCTTTCTGAGAGAATAAACACTGAGTTCTCTGTATTTGAGTTCATTGAGTTTGAAGTAGGCCATGTATGAAACTTGAAGTACAACGTGTCACAGGAGTAACTTGGCTTTCTGAGAACCAAAGAAGATAGCCCGTTAGAGCCTTCCCATATACATACAGGAAGAGGATTATAAAGCTAAGAGAAGTTTCTTTCAAACTAGAGTGTATTTGTGCTTGTTGGAAGACATATAAGTGGGGCTCAGTTAAACGAAAGAAGAGACTGCCAAAGGAGGGAGAGAGAAAGCCGACTCACTTTCATCCAAGGGTGCCTTTCCTCCTCCTTCAGGGTGGGTCCCTCACAGTGAAGCAGATGTTGAACTTCCTCTAGTCAATCACATAGTTTCTTCTGAGGTTTTGTTGTTGTTGTTTGCTTGTTTGTTTGTTTAGAAACTTGAGCAGAGATCCACTGTTACAGGAATCTGGCCTTATGAAATCATCCTCAAGGAAAAAGATTCCCAGTAAGGTACTGTCAAGGCAAAAACAAAACTTGTTTTGAATTTTATTCTTGGTAAAAATGAACGTTTCTTGAACCAGCTACAAATACATTGAATTAATGAAATAGAATTTTAAGTGGTATATTACTTAAGTGAAGGTTCTGCATGCCTTTGGAAAGGAATTGGATCAAACGAGTCTTAGAAGGAGACTCCGAAGAAGGACGGTCACAGAGCTGAGCCCGACTTGGAGGAAATGTGAAGGTGAGGCTGATCAACCAAAGTGGAAGCTAGATGAATTTAAAAGTTAGCAATGTCTGAGTGGAGTGTGGGAAACCAGAGGCTTTCATCCTGGGTGTGAACTAGGCATTATAAGAGAAATAAACTCCAGTGACAAGTGAGGTGACTGTAGTTAAGAAAGATGTGTTCAAGATTTGAAATTTGCTAAGAGTAGACCTTAAGTGTTTCTATTACAAAAAGTAATTACATAAAGTATCAAATATGCTAAATTAGCTTGACTGTGTCAATCATTTCCTAATATAGACAGATATCAAAACATCGTGTCAGGACTGGGAAGATGGGTGTTGTCTTAGTTAGGGTTTTATTGCTGTGAAGAAACATCATGAATAAGGCAACTCTTACAAGGACAACATTTAATTGGAGCTGGCTTATAGATTCAGAGGTTCAGTCCATTATCATCAAGGCAGAAGCATGGAAACATCTGGGCAGGCATGGTGCAGGAGAAGCTGAGAGTTCTACATCTTCATTTGAAGGCCACTCACTAGGAGTAGACTGGTTTCCAGGCAGCTAGAAGGAAGGTCTTAAAGCCCACACTCACACTCACAATGACGCACTTCCTCCACTAAGGCCCCACCTCCTAATAGTGGCACTCCCTGGGTCAAGCATATTCAAACCACCACTGGCGTCTCAAAAAATAAGATGGAGAAAAATTGTGGAAGGCAATTCAACCTAGACCTCTGGCCTCTAGGTAGGATGTCAAAGGTCAATACATTCTCTTTAAAACTTGGCTATAAAACTGGACAAAGTTGGCAAAAGCAACTTGGGGAGGAGTACAAATCAACTAGAGGAAAACAAGAAAGCAAGAAGCCTCTGTGTTAATGGTAGAGTGCCAGTCTGTGGGAGGAGGAACAGGAGCCTACCGCTTTCCTGCCCATGGCTTCTCCATCTGAGTTGGTAAGAGTGGACTGAGGAAACGAGCAGCTTTGAGCATAAATGAGAACGCTGACTTGCTTCCGAGCGGAGAGTGGAAATCTGTGCCAATGGCAAATGGTTAAACCCACAAATAACCCACGCATGGGATAGCGTGGTTCCAGATGGATTAGAAGCAGATGGAAAGGCTGGTGAAGGTTTAATGGGGAAATGAGTCCACCTCTGAAATGTTTTCTAAACACTCTGCAGATAAATCCAGGGCTCTGGCTATGTGGTCAGCAGCTTATGTGTACCTATGATGGAGAATCGAGAGGGCTGGGTACAAGGCAAACATATTAGGGTGGTTTTCAACTGAATAAACATTGACTTCTTTTCTTATACACAGATACACTAGCAGAGGATATAAGCTCCACTGGCCATGAGTGTTTCAGCACAAGCAGGGGTCAGTCAGTGGTGACAACAAAGTATAAAACAACAGGTGCCAAATTTAAAAAAACAACTCTGAGCAAGTCATTAGAGGCCAAACACTAGTGTCTGACCATCTGTTTATGCAGCTTGCATACTGATAAATTTCAAGAACAACAAAGAAACAAAGATTAAAAAACCCATGTGGAAAAACAGAACCCAGAGTTGTTAGAAGGTAGTACCTTAAACAGCCCATTTTTAAACAAGAACCATCAAGAACAAAAATTCTATGAGCTAGAAGATCAGAAGAGTCATTATTTTCACAAAAACAGGTAGTCAACAAAACCCATCTCTATCTGGATGTTGAGATTAACAGTGATGATTTCAAGAAGGCATAATAAATAGGTTCCTAATGTCTAAAGGCCAGCACTTAAAAAGTAAGAAGGATTATTAAATAATTGACATCTATTAAAAAGAAGCAAATAAAAACGCCAAGGTTGATAAGGACATTTGAACGAGGATGAGCTTAAGAGCTGAACAGAGATGACACGAGAGACAGTGCACTTGAAAGTAGAACAATAGGACAAGTCCAACACAATAGGGAATAGCATGATTAAAGAGAAACTATACTGAGGACCGCCGTGAGACTCAGCCACTCCACTTCTGTGTGAACACACAAAAGACATGGAACCATCATGTCAGAGATTTCTGCACCCCATGTTCACTGCAGCGTTAACATAAGAGCCAAGACATGGAAGGAATCCTTCAACAAGTGAATGGATGAAGGAAATGTGGTATAGATGATGAACAATAAATTGCTATTCAAACTTAAAAAAGAACGACCCCTTTTCATCTATAACAACACAGGAGAACATAGAGGAAACTCTGCTAAGTAAAATAAACTGGATGACTGAAGACAAATATTTCAGGCACTCAATTCTGTGTGGCATCTAAATAAGCCAACCTAATAAATGCAGAGAGTGGGATGATGGTTAGCAAGAGGATGAGGCCAGTGTGAGAGGGAGGGGGGTTGTCTTAGCTAGGGTTTTATTGCTGTGAACAGACACCATAACCAAGGCAAATCTTATAAAGGACAACATTTAGTTGAGGCTGGCTTATAGGTTCAGAGGTTCAGTCCATAATCATCAAGGCAGGAAACATGGCAGGCAGTGCTGAGAGCATCTTCGTCTGAAGGCTGATAACAGAGTACTGACTTTCAGGAAGCTAGGATGAGGGTCTTAAAGCCCACACCCACAGTGACACACCTACTCCAACAAGGCCACACCTACTCCAACAGACCACACCTTCTAACATTGCCACTCTCTGGGCTGAGCATATACAAGCCATCACCAGGGTTTCAATATGGATTGGTAGAAACAAAATTTCAGTTAAGAAGAATGAATGCACTTGGGAGGCAGAGGCAGGTGGATTTCTGAGTTCGAGGCCAGCCTGGTCCACAGAGTGAGTTTCAGGACAGTCAGGGCTATATAGAGAAACCCTGTCTCGAAAAACCAAAAAAAAAAAAAAAAAAAAAAAAAAAAAAAAAAAAAAAAAAAAAAAGTAGAAGAATGACACCAAGTTCAGGAAATATCTTACACTGCACAATAGCTGTAATTCATAGCAAGGTGTAATACACTTGAAAAGTATAAGACTAGATCAGAGAATGGAATTCAATAATATATCAAAGTATACAACACAGTCAAGTGGATTTTACTGCAGGAAAGCAAAGCTGGTTTAACCTCAGAGTGCAATGCCTCAGTGATTTGGAGACTCAGATTAGCTTGAAGTTCTGTATCTATCAATACTCTTGGTGGCAAATAAGGAGAATCACACAAAGTTTTCTTGGCTAACGGAAATTCACTAGAGATACAGGCAGCTAACTAAATTATTTAGACAGAATTAGGCATAGGAAATTAACTCAGAAAGCTGGCGGACTGTGAGGCACAATCAAAATCAGGCCATTGAACCAATTTGATTAGCCTGCTGCTGTGACATCAGTAAAAATCGATCTAGCTTGGCAGCTTCCTAGATTTCGTGTTACTCTCATCAGGACCAGTATTAGTTAGCTATCACATTGCTGACCCCCAAGGTGAAGGTCAAAGAAGAGTGCACAAACTGGAATTAGTTTATGTTTAGGCTACCAGCTCAGGAAAGTGGCAAGTCCCAGATCTTCATGCTAAAAATATTCAAGTAGCAGAAACCATGCTTAACGGACTGTACAATTAAAAATAAGAAGCATCTTCTCCCAGCACAAGAGCATCCTCTCACTCTCTGTAGGGTTATCTTCTCCCAGCACAAGAGCATCCTCTCACTCTCTGTAGGGTTATCTTTATATTCTCTGAAAACATCATGCACCCTCTCAAGCATCTGCTCCAGCAGAACATTCTATTCCCTCTCAGAAGACAGCTTCCAGGAAAACACCATGTGTCTGCTCTCCGCAAAACATCCTCTCGTAAGACAGCTTCTAGAAAAAACATCACGGCACATCTGAGTCTTCAAAAAACCAGAAATTTCCACTTCACTAACTCTTTCTCTACTTTTCTTTAATAATGAGGTGAAACTATTTCTCTGCTACACGATCCTGTCACATGATTATCTACCCAACTGCAAAGGCCCATAGTTATGTGGCCCCTGAAACAATGAGCCAAAATAAAACATTTCATTACAATGACGAGGTCATTATAATTTTTTTATGATCGCCTCGAATAAGTGGTGACCCCTTTCCTAGCTATTCACACAGAGCTTTATTGATGTGAAGAGATACCAGGACCACAAATCTTTTTTTTTTTAAATTATCTTTAATCTTTTTTCACAGTCCAGTCCTTATTTCCCTCCTGATCTGTCCTCCGGCAGTTCCTCATCCCATTCCTCCTTCCTGTCTCCAAGAGGATGTCACACCCACCCCAACCCGAACCCCCCCCATTCTTGCTAGGCCTCCCCACTCCCTGGGGCCTCAAGTCTCTTGAAGGTTAGGGGTATCTTTCTCTCACTGAGGCCAGACGAGGTAGTCCTCTGCTGTCTACGTGTCAGGGTCCTTGTATCAGGTAGTGTATGCTGCCTGGTTGGTGACTCAAGTGTCTGAGAGATGTTAGGGGTCCAGGTTAGTTGAGACCATGATAATTCTTATAAAGGAAAACATTTAATTAGGGCTACCTTACAGCTTCAGAAATTTAGTCTGTTATTATCACGGTGGGGAACGTGATTGCATGCAGGCAGAGATGGTACTAGAGAAGGAGCTGAGAGTTCTACAACTTGATCCACAGGCAGCAGAAAGAGACTGTGTTCCATACTGGGCATAGCTTGAGCATAGGAAACCTCAAAGCCCATACCTACTCCATCAAGGCCACATCTCCTAATAGTGCCATTCGCTTTGACCAGGCATTTAAACACATGCCTCCATGGGGGGGGGGGGAGCAGTTCTATTCAAACCACCACATAAGATTTCAAAGGATCTTTACTCCATTGTCTTTTCTAAGTTACTTCTGTTCAAAATGCTCTGATGTTTCTTCAGCAGTTTGTATAGATGACTAAGTATAACCACCACTTCAAATTATCTTACTGCTCTCACTTCTGGAAATGGAAGAATATCCCAACTCCACTGTCCAGGCTTGTGTTGCTAGGTTTTGTGAACCTGACTGGGGATAATAGGAGGCAATAAGAGAAGAAGGAAGGAAGGAAGGAAGGAAGGAAGGAAGGAAGGAAGGAAGGAAGGAAGGAAGGAAGGAAGGAAGGAAAAGAAAGAAAGAAAGAAAGAAAGAAAGAAAGAAAGAAAGAAAGAAAGAAAGAGGAAGAAGAAAGGAAAGAGGAAGGAAGATAGGAAGGAAAAAAGGAAGGAAGGAAGGAAGGAAGAAAGAAAGAAAGAAAGAAAGAAAGAAAGAAAGAAAGAAAGGAAGGAAGGAAGAAAGGAAGGAAGAAAGAGACAGGATGGAGAGAGAAAGGAAGGGAAGAAAAGAAGGAATGAGGAAAGTAGAAGAAAGAAAAAGGAAGGAGGAATGAGGAGGAAGAGATCAGTAACACAAGTGTCTTTGGAATCAAGAGAACCACTGCTGTGCTGCTGCTGCACCAGCAGCCTGTCTTGGTAGTGGGTCTCTGTGGGAGCAGTCTCAGGCTGCCATCATCCACGATGAGGAACTGTGGTCCATACTGTCTGCATTTACTATCAACAAC
>JADRCC010526740.1:0-11790 GCA_019843855.1 Hylomyscus alleni
AACAGCAAGTGCATATGCTGTAATATTCTGTGACGGGGGCTCTAGATACAGAAGTTGGGAGCCGTAACTCTTAGGTACAGTCCAGCATTCTTCCTTCCCTTGTGAGAGCACCCTGCAATGTCTCCTAACTCTCTCTTTCTTTGCAAAATTATTTTTCAGATGCGGTGTTCATCCCAGTCACCTGCTGTCATAATGTTGTTAAGCAGAAGATCCAGATCCGGAGACTGAAGAGCTATAAGAGAATCACAAGCAGCCAGTGCCCCCGGGAAGCTGTGATGTAAGTTGACCATGTCTAGCACTCCAGAGTAGTTTCCTGTCTGAGGAGCAAGTGATAGAAGTCCGGACTCATGGTCCTAAGTTAAGCAGATATAGCATCTGGTCCCCTCCTCACCTAGAAAAACAAAGTCCATTAGAGAATCCATATTTTTCATCAGTTGGGAGAGACTGCACCCAATTCATTTAGCCAGGAGACTGGAGAGATTCAGCTAAGAAAGCAAGAACAGAGCTTCTTCCTGAGTCTTTCTTTCACCTTTTTCAATCTTCTCTCCTGCCTCTTCATCTGTGGAGAAGTAGAAGAGGTCCATGACCAATAGGCCATGCTCTGAATAGAACCCTCAGAGCACCTTGTCTAACCATGTCTTCTACCCTACAGCTTCAGGACCATACTGGATAAGGAGATCTGTGCTGACCCCAAGGAGAAGTGGGTTAAGGACTCCATAAATCACTTGGATCAGAAGTCTCGAAAGCAGCATCCTTGAACCTTCATGTCTAAGCTGAGAGTTCCAAAAAATCTTATGTATTTTCCCCTGACCTTCCCCATGGGCAGTGTCATAGTTATTTATTATGATACCTAAAGAGAGATGCTTTTAATAATTTAAACACAAACTTGCACAAATAATATTTAATGGTATTTAAGTTATATTTGGGCTAATTAAACTGAATTTAATTTAAGAATTGTGTATTTATTTTTATAAAAGCTGGGTTAAATTCCTGGCAGAATGTCAGAGTTCCCTCTCGCATCTTCCCGTGGGTTAGTGAGATCCATCCATAGTGCATGATACCAGCTTTTGCGTTCTTAGAGAATCAGTGTTTCTTCTAGTGAAGTGTGTTCTTCCTACTGCTATGTTCAGTGTTATTATATGATTATGGTGTTTTCAAAGAAAAATACGTATGTATTCTTAAGTACATTATGCTAATTTTGGGTCATGTTAAGCTGGAAGGAAAAAACCAGAACGACCTGAATGCCTGTGCTCCTTTAAGATTCATATTGTAACCTAGTCTTATTCCTTTGGGCTGTGTGCGTACCGTATAAAGAAAGTAAGGTGACTTGCTTTACAAGTTTAGATAGAAGGCTCAAGCAACCCAACATGGCCACTGGTGAGGCAACTTGGCTGCATCACAACACAGCAGAAAATCAGAAAGGATGCTGTGTACCAAAGGGGTGGGCGCACAGAATGGCCATGATGATTCATCGCTATACCTTCAAACCACTCCCATCACTGATCCATTCACAAGGATTAGGCTACCAACACCAAAGTTTCCACAAACTCAGCCCCAGTACATAAAAGCTCCTCCTCCATCTCATCTTGGTCATCTTCATCGACCATGCTTGCAGCATGTGTCCTTAGAGGGACAGTCACATACAAACCATAGCATGCATTGTGACAGGATTAAGAGGCAGTGCCTTCAGCAGGTGACTGAGTCAGAAGGTGTCTGTTTTCATTAATGATATTAATGTTAATAACAAGGCCTGAGGAAATTGTTGTTCCCTCTCGCTAGGACAGAATGCACAGAAGATGTACGGATCAAGTCCTGGCTAGACACCAAGTCTACAGTTTCTTTGACCTTCACCATATCCAAATCCAAAATTTGAGTAATTAATCTTTCTTCTTTTAAATTATTATGTCTAAAATATTATGTTTTTGTAATAGGAACAGACTGATATAATTGTTATGTCATGATGTTAAATGTGCCACCTAAGCTCATGTGTTTGAACATTTGGTCCCCAGCCAGTGGTATATTTAAGGGAGATAATATAAGCTTTAGGGAAGGAAGTAAAACCTTTGGAGGTGAGTGATGTGGAGTAGGTCCTTGGAGGTTATAGCCCACCTTGCTTCCTGTCTGGTACTGAAATATATCCAATCACAAGCTCCTGAGAACACAGGCCAAATTGTTCATATCACAATACCATCCAAACACTATGACAGATGGCACTCTCTTGAACTGTGAGCCAAAATAAACATATCCTCCTTTAAGTTGCTTCTGTTAGGTGTCATAGGAAGGTCCCAGAACGGGCAGGGAAAGCAGATCAGTGGGTGAAGTACTTGGGCCACCAAGAGGATCTGAGTTCAGATCCCCCCCCAGCTCCTACATTAAAAAATAAAATATGGTAGCACCAATCTTCAACTCCAGAGTCAAGAAGAGTAACTAACTGAGGTAGTCTTTGTCACCCATTCAGTCTCAAGGCCGATCTACTTAAAAGGAAGTACTCCTCTTCCTGTGAATCTCTCTTTTCCATTTATGTATCCATCTGCGATGTATATGTTTGTATATATCTGTGTTCAACATAAACCTAAATCAGCCAAAAGAATGAGAAGAAAATGAGAGTAGAGTATAAGTAAATGATAGAGAAAATCAACAAGACTAAAGGTGGGTCTTTGAAAATAAAAATAAAAGCAATAAACCTTCATCTAGAACAAACACATGCAAAGGGCAAAGGCACAAATTACTGTCAGAAATGCAAGAAGAGCATCTTTATTATTGCCTTAAGTAAAAATAAAAGATTATCAAGAACTCTTGGTCCAAAACCTGAAATCAGAGGAAAAGCTACTCAATTTCTTGAAATACAGACTCTGCCAAAACTCACATAGGGAAGTAGAAATAATCAAGATTTGTCTTGATCTATTACATAAGTAGGATAAAGAACCTCCAACCCTGAAAGTACAAGGGTATCCCAAATTATACCAATGAATTCTACTGAACACTGAAGCTACAAATGGCACAGATGCTCAACAACTTGTTCTAAAACACAAAAGCAGAGTCAACACTTGCAAATTCACTTCAAGATATACATAGACAGAGAGAGATGTTGTGCTGTGCTGAGATTACAAGAAGAGCCAATATTATCATCTGTTTACTCTTTGCACCCTAGTAGAAGCCAGATAATATATCAAGCAAAAGATCCATGTATCAAAGCATGATCCATGTATATCCTGGCCCTCCCTGGCTACCTAGTCCAGCTGAAAAGGGTCATCTCCAGCTTCATGGAAGACAATCTGTCACAAAGAGTGAAAGAGAAAGTGATTGAGGTAGACATGCCAATGTCAGCCTCTAACCACAGACAAACCTACAGGTGAGCATGTCCACACATGCACAAGCAAGTACAGGTGTAACACTTACACACACACAGGGTGGGGGGAGGGAGGGAAGGAAGGAGAGAGGGGGAGAGAGAGAGAGAGACTCTAAACTATTCAAAAATTGATTACTGTAACCTATCACCTCAAACAGCTGAAGGATCCAAGGTCACATGATGCTATCACTAGATCCTGAAAAGCATTGAACAAACATGCAAAGCCATCAGGGTTCTAAAGGCAAAATGTCTTGTCAACACACTTGGGACAGAAGGAAGCTTCTTCAGTCTAATGAACATCTATGATGATCTGTAGTGAATTCCACACTCACTGCTGCTAATGTAGATGTTCTTCTCATAAGATTGAGAATAGCAGAACACTAATCATTGCAGTGTCCCATCAGTGGGAGCCCTGGCTGACTCATTAGACAGAAAAGAAAACAGAAAGATACATAAATGGAGGAAGGAAATTAAGCTGCCTTTAAGAAAAACACGTTTGACTTCTGCAGAAAATCACAGAGAATCAATGACAGGTATAAAAAAAAAGACTCTTACAATTTATGATTGAAGAAGGATTTCAGAATGGACAAAGGAGATGGAATCGGTGAGTAAAGTCCTTGGTGCTCGAACATGAGGCTTAAGTTTGGATCCCCAAAACTCCCAGATTTAAAATAAAATAAACAAACAAACAAAAAAAGCAGACAAGATGTGGCATCCGTCTGCAATACCACTGCAAAGATGGGAGGCTGCTGGTAGACTGTGGAGTTTTGCTGACTATCCAGCCTACAAAAACATCCAGATCCGGGTTCAGGAGAGACTCATACATCTCAGGTGCACACAGGTGTGCATACAGACACACAGATCCACACAAAGGTCAGGTGTGCATACAGACACACAGATCCACACAGACAAAGGTCAGGTGTGCATACAGACACACACATCCACACAGACAAAGGTCATAAAGCACAAAGATTCATGTCCAAGATTCTATAGCCTTCCTGTATATCAGTAATGAACAGTTCAAACTGAAATTAATGACACTATGCCCCTTATACTGGAACTAAAAACCAACTACATAATACTCAGTCTAAGGAAAAATGTGAATATACTTATGAGAACAACTACAAACCTTTGTGAGGAGAAAGAACTAAACCAATGGAAAGATCTCTATGTTCATAGGAGGGAGACACAATCAACACTCTCAGCCTGCAAACTCTTCCCCAGAAGAGCTCTTCATTCAACACAATTCTAATCAAACTAACCAAGCTCTTTGATGGATTATTGGCAAGGCGGTTCTCAACTGTATACAGAGAGGTGAGTTAACACAATACTGGAAAATAAAGTCAGAGAACTCACGTGGTAAGTCGAGACTCACCACATGGTTACAATCACCAAGGTGTGTGGGGCTGATGATATAATAGAAAATACATCAACAGGACAGAAATAGGTCCACACAAGCTGCCTTTGAAAAGCAGCATGGACGATTCAAGGAAGAAAGAAGGTTATTTTACTTGTTTGTTAAGTCTGGCTGGCTCAGCTACCTTTCTTATACAGCCCAGGCCAGCCTGCCTAGGGTTGGCTCCTTCTGCATCAAATTAACAATCAAGAAAATGCATCCCAGACATGCCCTCAGGCTAAACTGATGAAAACACTGCCTTTCTTAAGGTCCCTCTTGCCAAGTGTGTCAAATTGACAACAGATACTAACTACAATATCCCACCCCTTGAAGACTTTCATTGCTTTCTTCTTGTTTGTTCCCAATATTTCATGTTAAAACCATCACATAAAATCTGGTATAACTGTACAGGTTTTATAATCTTTTTAAAAGTTCCAACAATGTAGCTTTAAAAGTTAAAAGTCTATTAACTGTAGTTAATTTAAAACTGAAACTTAGCTATCTTTTTTCTTGCTCCAAGAAGGAAAGAATCTTTGCACAGCTACAATCAAATCAAAGTAAACCAAGATTCAACAGTGTCTGCCAGCAGGGGCTCACTTATGATCTTTTGAGCTCCAAAGGAGTTGCACCTCTCCAACTCTTCCATCCGCAGCATACACAGAATGTCTGGTAAGCTCAGCTTGGCTCCATTCCACACCTGCTGTTATCCTCAGTGGAGGTTCCATGATTTTGGAATCTCTATTATTTGGGGCTCTACACTGAAACTGAGGCTGCGCCATTCCCAGTTGTTTCTCTTCTATCCTCTTCAAAGACAACAAACCTGACACATGGTACTAAGCCCCAGGTTTTGTCCACAGCCCCTTCATGCCTAGGGATTCCAGGACACTCCAACCCTGCCACACAGTGCCAATCCTCATGCTTTCCATGGCTCCTGCTTTTATGCCTCAACTTTAACACCTTGGATGGATGTTGATGAATTCTGTCTGGTCTTGGACATTCTTTGACATAGTTCTTTGGTCCAATGGTTTAGTATAAATTGGCTATTAAAATTCTATTTGTTTAGATGTCTTTTCATCTTTCAACACATTCTGCTTATGTTTTTTTCCCAGATCATTGAGTTTGGTCATTTGTTAGCACTCAATTTTCCTCATTGCCATTCTTCTGTCAATACAAAAACAAAACCGACAACACTCACCTCAAAGAGAAGAAGGAGTTATTCTGGAGATAAATGTAAGCGAAATACAAATTCATGTTACCTCAAAGTACATTGTCCAAGGTGGTGACAGTTGGGTGAAGTTTTTACAAGCAGCAGAGGCAAGAAACTCACAAATAACTACATTTTTTAAATTCATTAAATAAATAGTTACAGCAAAGTAGAAAAAGTGTCTGGTATGGGCTTCAGATGCTATTCATAGCTTTTAGTTGGTGGAAATTAGAGTTCTGGTAAGTTAGAACATTCCAAAAGGTTTCAATCTGTCAGCCATGGGATGTTAGGTCCCGCCCAGATATGGGCAAGCAATGGTTATTTAGGATGCTAAAGATAGTTCAAGATAAATTGGAGTTAGGCTCTAGACTTGCAGCATTCAAACCTCTCTACAGCCATTAGGTCTAACCAGTTTAGTTTGACAGTGTAATACCAAAGTCAAGAAAAGAGACAATGCTTAAAAGCTACCAGTTAGCATTCTAGAAGGTCTTACAATTAATTACATTATCTCAAACTTGAAATCCAAGCAAAGAATCCTCTGCCTCTCTTCCCCTCCCCCTTCCCCTCTCCCCCTCTCTCTCCCCCATCCTTCTCTCTTTCCTGCTCTCTCTCTTGCTCTCTCACTCACTCACTCACTCACTCACTCACTCACTCACTAAACTAAGTACTTAGCAATAGAACAAACTATCATGGTTAGGCTTTTTAAATTTTTTGCTTTTTGTTTTTCTGGGGCAAAGCCAATCTGTCCCGAGAATCTCTAAAAATAATAGAATCATAAAATCTGTAGTCAATTTGCAATATCACTGATTTTGGAATGCCTGTGAGGACATGTGTGCACTCATATATATGCATGGCACAGGTTTCATCTTATAAAGAGCATTCCAAATCCAACCAGAGAGTGTTTATTGCTGTTCCTATAGCATTCACGCCTCTATTGTACCAACTGACATGTCTCCAGGCCAGCATTGTTCACAGCTCACTGTTCACAACTAGCATCCACATATGAGAGAGAGCATGATGTTTAGGTCTGGGTTACCTGGATGGCATCTAACTCCATCTATTTGCCCATTAATTTCATGATTTTGTTTTTCTTAATAGTTGGATAATAGTCCATTATGCAAACATGTCACATTTTCATTGGGTTGTTTTCAATTTCTGAATATTATGAATAGAGCATCATTGAACATAGATGCACAGGCATCTCCATAGTAGAATACAGAGTCCTTTGGGTGGATGCTTAAAAGTGGTATAGGTGGATCATGTGATAGATCAGTTTCTAGGATTTGGAAGAACCTCCACACTGATTTCCATGCTGGTTGTACCAGTTTGAATTCCCATCAGGACTTAATAGCTTCCCTCTTTCTTTATATGCACTCCAGTACTTGTTGTTACTGTTTTTTTGTTTATCTTATACATTCTTATCTGAGTAAGAAAACTCTCCAAGTAGTTTTGATAATTTTGATTTTAATTTCCCTGATAGCTTAACTGAAATATCCTCTTAATGTTTATTTCTCTTTATATTCTGGCTACTAACCTTCTCTCAGATGTATAGCTGAACATAGTGTGCTGTTCTGTAGGCTGCTGCTTCAATTGAATGGGTATGTTCTTTGCAATACAGGAACTAAAATGATTTCATGTGGTCCCTTTTGTTAATTGTTGGTCTTAATGTCTGTGCTATCGGGACTGTTAGGACAGTCTTCTCCTGTGCCTATGAGTTCAAAGATATCTCTTACCTTCTCCTCTAGCAGTTTCATGGTTTCAGGTCTTATATGAAGCCCTTGATCCTTTGGAGTTATATGTAAGTCGAGAGATAAGGATCTAGCTTGACTCTTCTGCATGTGGCTATCCAGTTTAACCAGCAACATTTGTTGAAGATGCTGTTGTTTCTCCCATGGGCATTTAGTAAAAAAAATGCACATTATCTCAGTAAAAGAATCTGTAGTAGGTGGCTGTATGTGTGTGTCTGGTTTTGTGCTATAACTATTAAGATTATAAACTCTTAGATTCATTTAATACTAAAGGTGATAAACACTTTGGTTCAAACTTTTCACCTCAAATTTGTACTAACTTCTGCTAGACATGTGGACTGCAGAACTGCTGGCTTATAGTCTTCTTGATCTACAACGACAATTGGATATTCAAGTGCCTAAGTTCAAGATTCCAACAATATCCCCGTTTCCCCATTTCTATGTTTCTTAAAACATATTTTTCATGTTAAGATATTTTGAAAACTGTCTTAGGCATTTGAAATTCTCTTTAATTTTTCTAAATGACAAACATCATGATAAATCATGTCTTCAGGGAAGGTTCAAATGAAGACACCATGCCCTTAGCCCATCATGCTTTCTTACACATTGCCTTCTCACACTTCAAATCTGGCCTGAAACAAAGCTTCATTTCGGGAAAAGATTCTGTAGACACAGGAAAAATAATGAGTTGGATTAGGGAGTATGATGACTCATGGCATGCTGAGGAGTATGGCCTTGCTAGCTTTTTTTAGGTCATGGTGTCTTCTTGATTGTTATAACTTTAGATATAATGTACTACTGTGTATTGCATTTAAATGTTGTATCTGGCAGAAGTAAAAAATCTAGAAAATCATGAAATATTAGCCATTAGCTCATGGTGGCTTAATATATCGGATAAGACATTTATTCCTGAGTGGTTTTACTAACTATAGCCCTTACTTGAAGATTTTGTTCTTGCCTACTAATCAGGAAGCTTTGCGTGTACTAATGAGGAATGAGCCTGGGCATGACACTATTTGGCCTCCACACACATTGAACAGAATGCTTGGCCAACAGGATTATTGTGAATTGAAATTCCCAGACAAAAGTCATACATATATTAAGGATTCTGCAAGGAAGCTCTGTGATGTAGAGAGCTATGCTCCTGCAGGATGCCACCCACTGCAGGGTCCCTACTATTGCAGGATCCACACGTGGTGCCCAGTTATGCAGGACTTTCACGCTGAGACAGACATAGTAGAGCAACTCCATCATTACGGCATTTGTCAAACTGATCTGGAGAGAATTACAGAACAAGGACAGCCTGGGGGACAAAGTAAGTTCTGGAAGAGCCAGATCTACTTAGTCCTCATCTCAAAAACTAACTAACTAACTAACTAACTAACTAACTAACTAACTAACTAAAACAGAAGGGCTGAGGTATAGCTGCCATTTAGTGGTAGAATAATTACTTGGCTGTCATGTGCAAGGTTCTGGCTAACATGTGAAATTCCTAGTAATAAAAGAAAAAGGAAGAGGAGACTGGAGAGAAGGAGTCTTGAGTCTGCCACTTTTTCAGGGTTCTTTGAAGCCCATCTGAGTTCTGAAGAACCCACCTGCCTTAGGGTTGCAATAGCCTAGTGTAAAAGGGGCAGGGGCAAAGATTTAGGCCTATCTCTGGCCTCTTAGCATCCTCCAAAAGGAAACATCTGACCTTTCTTTACTCCATGGTAACCTTGGTTTCTATTCTTCCTTCTATACAGATGTTTTTCATTTCAAAGTTTCAGAATCCCCGATCCAGTGGGACCACTTCTGCCATGTTGCTGGCTTCAGATGCTTGCCCTTTAGTTTTAAGTTAGTCAAAGATTTTACCATCTTATTTTTGCTGAGTTCCCTTCCAGCTGCCAGGAAATCACCTCATGATCTGATGACTACTCAGCATAACAGAGATCTTACTTTCATCTCCCACTAGGCATGACCCTGCCTGCCAGACTCCTGCTCCCTATAAAAGGCAGATTGGAGCCTCCTCCAGACTAGCAGAGTTAGACCAACCGAGAGGACTCCGGCCTTCACTCCAAAGCCCTTGCCTTCATCATGAAGATCTACGCAGTGATTCTGTGCCTGCTGCTCATAGTGGTCGCTGTAAGCCCAGAAGAGCTGGCCAGGTTGGGTAAGGCATCTTCTTCCCTATGATAAAGGGTTTAGCAGGAACTAACATCTGAGCACAAGGCCTCCCAGAGCTGCTGTATGATCTGCAATTTTAAAATGGAGAGACTGAGACTTTGGGAGAAATTAGCAAAAAGCCAGTGTGTCAAAGCTAGGCAGAGAACTAGAAGTAAGTGTTTAGATCACTGAGGCCAGGCCCTGTGATGTCTCATGACACCAGCTCTGGGACAAGATGCTGCATGTAGCCACTACAGATACTGCCTTCTCCTTGTTTGAGGAGATGGCCCAGAAGTGGCTCTGTGGTGAGAAGAGCATCAGAAGCAATAGGTGATGATGTCTTGAAGAAGTGCTTTGGGGTCTTGGTAGAGTGGCTTCCAGAACCACAGCCATATGTGGATACTTGCATATGGAGAAGCTTCATAGATTAAAACATAGGTTGATTCTAAGCCCACAGTAGCAAGGTGATGGATAGCGATTTCTTACTTTCCTGTGTTAGAAATATTGGATGAGTCAATGATATTTCATTATAATCAGTCGTCAGTGAGGAATCCTGTAGTTCAACAGAGGACATTGACTCCTAGAACATATTCTGTCACTAGAATCTAGATACAGAACTTGGGAACAGTGACTCCTAGGTGCAGCCCAACTCTCATCTTCCCTTATGAGAGCACCCTGAGATCTCCCCTAACCCTCTTTCTTTATAAAATTGCTTTCAGATAAGACTCCAATCTCCTGCTGCTATAGTGTAACAAGGCTCCAGATCCCCCTTCGGATGCTGCAGAGCTACCAGAGAATCAACAATATCCATTGTCCCCGGGAGGCTGTAATGTAAGTGATCCCTGCCCAGAATACACAGTCAGAGTCAAGGGAGAATGGTCAGGACACACAGACAAGTGAGTCAAACAAATATAGCCTCTTAGCTGACCAGCTCCTTATCCACATAGGGAAACTGACTGGAAGAGGAGAAATCTGTAATTTTCCAGTTCAGAGGGATTGTCCCCAGTTCCTTTACCCAATAGATGAGAAAATTTCAAGTAGGACATCGAGATCAGGGGTTCCTCCTCGGGGTTCTTCCTTCCACCCTTCCTCATCCTCCCCTCCTGCCAAGCAGCTCCTTCAACTCTGGAGCAAGAGTGAATGAGGTCTGTCAACCTGTGGGCTATACCCTGAGCACAACTTCTGAGCATATCATCTCTCCACAGCTTCCAGACTAAGCGGGGTAGGCTTATCTGTGCAGACCCCACACAGAAGTGGGTCAGTGAGTACATGGAGATCCTTGAGCAGAAGTCTCAAGTTCTGCAGCCTTGAACCTTCACACCTGAGTTGAGAGACAGCCAAAGCCGGAAGTTCTCCCCTAATCTTCTCCAGGCAGATGGTGCCTGGGCCGGGTGTTTCCTCATCCTTGTCTCTTATATGAACAACTGAAATAAAAGCTCACACTGATTAGCAAATGTAACATGGACATTTTTATTCAAAGTGAAGTGAAGTGATTGAAAGTTATGGTCACTCTCAGAGAGCAGCAGGCCACATGGGTGAAGATTTTTCAAGGGTTCCAATGTATTATTTGGGTTTCAATTTATGGGGTTCAAGAAGAGGAAGAGCCTTGTCACTAGAGATGTTGTGGGTGGTTCTCTACTGGTTGAGATGCTTCAAGTACATAAACCATTGTTCATTGCTCACATCTTTTCCCATAATGCATCGGCGTTATTTTTATCATAGGCATGCCCAGTTGTGCACAGGCATAAATGGTAAATAGAGGATTCTTTCTGAAAGTTCACTTGAGGTTACATTTCACCTCAATGTCCATGTACCACTAAGTGGTCTCGATTATCCCCAGACTCTGTTCCAGATTGTGTTTGACTAGAAACAAGGCTTATCAAGGGATTACTAAGTGGAGTAATTTATTTCATGGTTTAAACCCTTTTGCAGTTGAGGGTGCTGAGTTGCT
>JADRCC010526749.1:0-13405 GCA_019843855.1 Hylomyscus alleni
AGTAAGTGCCACAGCCCTTGTCGAGCAGCTGCGTGTCTCCTGAGGTTCTGTTTTCCATCTTCACATCCTAAACAGTGTGTTAGACTATTTGTACAGTCACACAGGATGAACCCTTAGCTCTGAACAGCAGTCTGCTGTTTCCAGTTTAATCGATGCCGCCAGGGAACTTTCATGTCTTACCTAAGTTTCCAATGACCATTTAAGTAAGACATTTCTTCCTAGTGCTTCTGCACTAGCAATGAAAACCAGCTGACTGTAAGCATTGCCCTGTTCCTATTATAGAATCCTAAGACTGGAACCAGCTTCAAAGACATCCACAGAATACTTGGAGTCTAATGAAGCTGAGTTAATTATAGTTTACAGATGGATGCAAGTTTGGAATAGAAAAGTACTAACCTCTAGGGGGTGGCAGTGACATTTCCCTAAAAAAACCATTGGCCAGTAAACCCACTGCATATCATGGACATCTTTTCTCTGTGCATCACCGAGAGGAGCTTCTAGAAATTCCTGTAGAGACATTTGCTCTTCCCCAACTTTTTCATAAGTGCAACTGCTCACTGCTCACTCTTCAGCCAGCACAGCATTCCCTGCAGCAGCTTCCTAGTGGGGTCACTGATTTCTTATTTCAGCTACAAACACTACCCATTCTAGTCACTCTTCTTGGCAGAAAGGAGTTGCCGCTGACTTTTGTCACTCATCCAGAAGTAGCTCCACGGACAACTGCCTTCACTCATTTGTATGTGCTGCCACCACTGCTTCAGGGCAGGCCTGGTCAGTCCCTCAAATCTGTCATGTTGAAAGGTCATCCTCCCTACCTTACCTCTTCCTCTTCTTGCTCTTGGAAAGGCCATTCTAAGACCATGTGTTACCGGCTGACGTGGCTTCTGTCTCTATCCTACCTACACTTGCCCAGTTTCCCCCTGTGCCTCAGCATATAGTGTCTTGAGAATGGTCAGAGAAAGACCTCCCAGTTCCTGTCTTGTAGTCTCTGAGTTGTTGGTTTACAGACATGCCATTGGCCTTCTTGTTTCTTTCATACTCCCGGAACAGTTTCCTTCATACTCCCGGAAATTAATGCTCATTACCCCTTTGCAAGCACTGACCCTTTGCTAGCAAACCTCTTTTTAGTCTTCCAAGTCACCCTCATCTCTATGGCGCATCTCCTTCCTTATGAAATCCCATTCCCTGCCTCTGAGGTTCCTTTCCTACACTGAGGCAAGAAGAGGAAGCTTTTGTCAGCAGGCCTTCAGGGCTGCTGAGTCTTCCCAACATGTAGGTGGGCAGTGGCTCTCCACAGCTCTGCCAGGATATTCTGCCTCTTCACTCCCAAAGGAACTCTTAGACCATTCTAGTGGGTGTACCAAAAAGCATATAAACAACAGAAATTTATTTCCCATAGTTCTCAATGCTGAGAAATTGAAGATTGATTATCTAATGAGGATCCAGTATTCATAACCATCTTGCTGCATCCACACATGGGATATGACAAATAAGCTCTCTGAGATCTCTTATGAGGGCTCAACCCCATTCATAAGGAGTTGACCCCCATGATCTCATTGTCATAAAGCCCTCCCTGCCCCCAGCTTTGGGGTGGGATTTTAATATACAAAGTCCAAGGTGGAAACCCTTCCCCGTCTAAAAATAGATAAAAACCCACAAGGAACTTGCTTTGAGTTCAGAATCAAGCTATTTATGCTGAGGTTTATCTGGGTAAGGTCCATATAACTAACACTAGGGGCCTTGAGACTTAGTTTTGCTTATAAGTTGTATCTGTACACATGTATTTAGGGTAGAAAAAGATCTTCATTTATTTGCTGCAGATACACTGTAACTACCTAGATGCTACCACTATTGCACATGTGAGCATTGATAGAATGTGCCAGCAGAGTCATACTCAGATGTTGCCGGTGATTCCAAAAATGCCTGTAGACCTGGTATTGTCCAGCTTTATTTTGTTCTGCTTTAGGGATTTCTAAACATTGAGTTCCCGGGTCTCTTCTCACTCAGTTCTTGTTGGATAGATAGCCCTCTGTAACATTAACAGGAATGACTCAGTCACTGCCTTGTTGCTTCTACCCAAGAGTATAAGGGTTGAAACAAATGCTATCATATATAGATAAGGCTGTTAGTGGGTTAAAATGTCATACAGTCATCTAGCATGCCTCTGCTGTTGCTTGAACACAGCACTCTTCGTACTCTCCATGTGCTCTCTCTAGGCCTCCTCTGGAAGAGGAAGCAGGTTTGCTCCCCAGGGTATAATTATCAGGATGGAGAGCTGCCAAAGCCCGATTTGGCTGCTGTGTGTGGTCGCAGTGCTGCTGGGAGGGGCACATGTCTGTGGTGGGCAGCATCTGGGTGGCTGAAGTAACCAGCCCTCCTCCACAGGAAGTGTTGAGGGCTGACTTCCTCTGTCAGTGCTTTCTACACTGTACACAAATCTTTCTCTTCACCTGGGCTTTTCTGCTCTCTGGACCTGAGGAGAAAAAAAGAGTGGTCCAGCTCCTCATCGAGGTCTCATTTCTCAAAGGACCCTGTGTGTGTGCTTGCTCTGTCTGCAACTCTTGACAAGGGTGGGGAGAGGATGCTCCTACACAGCCTGGAGTCTGAGGGGGTACCAAGTGCCAGGCCTGTTTTCCCCTTAGCAGAAAGACTGTGGAGGTGGACTCTGCCCTTCACAGTGGACAGTGATAGAAGGAGCCAGAGCATGTGTGGGGCAAGGGAAGAAGACTCCCAGCACCACCCCTGGCTCTGCTCTAGGTGGGCGGCAGAGAAGAGCCTCAGAGGAGCTAGGAGATGCAGCTGTGCTCAGCAAGTGAGGTTATTGACAAGCAAGGGACCAAGGTGGCATGGAGGCCCAGAACAAGGTGCTTTGTGTCAGTGAGCTTAAGACAGAATGGTAGAAAATCATTTTTTAAGCTGGGTCCCATCCTTCAGGCCTTATTGTCTCTCTGGAAATAAGCAGCCAGGAGAAGCTCATAGGATGCATATTTCCCCACAGGGAGTAGTCAGCCCTGAAGAAGCTGTTCAGAAATAAGTGGTGACAGGAAGAGCAGCAATGGAAATGCCACGCCAGTAGCCAACACAAGGGCTCCATCACCTCCTCTCAACGCAGTATGAGTGTCACATCACAGAAAACTAACAATTCACAGACACATGACTCAAATGTTTGAGTCCCCAGAGAGCTGTTTTTGAAGTGCTATGCTTGTCCTTCACTTTCCCAAAGAATATTCTAGAAAAAAAACAGTTATAATGGACAAAAAGCTTTATTATGCCAATGCTGAGAGAACTTTTCAAAAAGCCGTGGTTTAGTATCACTGCTCTAGGAGGGAACCTCTTCAACAGTTATACCAGTTCTTCCACTAAGAAAACTAAGAGGCAAGGACCACTGTGAGCTGAGCGTGTAGGAACTGAGCAGGAGAGCACCCAGGCTCTATACTATATCATGCCATGTGCTTCTATTCCCAACAGGACCACCCTCTAGCAATATGCCAGGGTGCTTTCTTCTGGAGTGTGCTGGGCAAGGGTTCATTCTGGTTTTGAGGTATTCACTAGAAATAAACTCCTGGCTGCTGGAAACTAGTGTAGCCTACACCCATGACTACCCTGCAAGGAGAGCTCTGTTGAATGTTATATTTTTTAATAGTCCCAGGAAAAGAGAGTCAGGTAAGGCAGTGGGAGACCCCAGAGCTGAGTAAATGTCTGTACCATCTCAGGAGATAGTAAGCAGATTCCTCCCCAGCTCTGTGAAAGCCCCGTCTCCAGGCTCAGATACCCTGGCTTCCATGGCTTCCTCTCCGTGTTCTAAGGCTCTAGGCACTAACAATAGAGTTCCTCTGGCTCTCTGGTGTCTGTCAGTTAGACTTTCTTTCTTACCCTGGTCTGCTCTGTTGAGGGGTGCAGTCAGAACACTGCCCCTGAGCTCATCCAGGCAGCAGTAGAGCTGGCCACTCACTCTGCACTCTGAGGAGGCACCAGATGGGAGAGATGCTAGGCTCATCCACACAGGGGCAAGTGGCCACATCACACTGCCTGGGGGGTGTTGTGTGTAGTGGCACAGGCCCATCACCAGCATCTGAGCATCCTGCTTTCACACTTGCTAGAGCTGAAGGTATGTTGTAAAAAGAATGCTAACTTTGAACCGGGACTACAGGAAGGAGATACAGGGCAGCAGGACCTCCCCTTTGTGTGTATGGGAAAGAACAGCCACCAACACGAGGGGCTTTCTTTGTATCACTCCTGTATGAGAAAAGGTGGAGGCTGCTCAGCAACACGAGGGCGTTTTAATCCTGTATTACGTGATAAACTAACGGAGCGGAAACAGGAGAGGAACACAGAGAAGGGTTTGTGCAGTTTGCAGTTGTCTATGCCCAGGGTCTGAAAGCAGCATGGGGGGAGGGGAATATGAATCACTTTCTTGTAGAAGAAACAGGTTTCTCTTTTTACAGGAGGTGGAGCTATTATAATTTCAGTAGCTTCTATAATTTCCTTTCCACAAGCAGCCCATGGTCTCTGTTGCAGCCTCCACCTCCCTTCCCACTCGTCTTCCCTACTTGTCACCCCCATCAAAGCCATGTGTTCATTGTGGTCCGTGCTGTGATCCTGATGAGGCATAGTGGGAAGGGTCCATGGGTCTAGTGCTATATGAGCACAAGTGCTGACTGTAGAGCTTTTTGCTAATTAAAAAATTAGAGTGCCTTTAATCTGAACTCTCACGAGGCAGAGGCAGGCAGATCTCTGTGAGTTTAAGACCAGCCTGATCTACAGAGTGAGTTCTAGTTATATAGAGAGACTATCTTTAAAACACACATTTAAAAAAAAAAAAAAAACCTAATAAAAAAATTGGGGCAGGGAAACAACTCCAAAAAGAAGAAAAATATAGAAGCTTTCTTAAGAGCCTTATTTACTCGCGTCTATTGTTTAGCAGTGCTGAAGGTCCTGCATTTCCACAACCTGTGTGTACACATCCTTCTTCATTTCAACTCACAACTTCCAGGGATTCAAATAATATTGAGATGCACACATCATTAGCATGCCATGGCCCTAGTCCCTAGTACTCCTTCTATGGCTGGGCAACATGTTAAACACTTCACTTTCAGTGACACAGTAGTGGCACTATCTCTTTTTTTTTTAAACCAAAGCTGACCTATCCTGAGCCTCACCATCAACTGTCCTGTTGCCCAGTCTGCCTTTAAACTTGAGTGCATCTGACTCCAAAACCCCACCCAGCACACTTCCTCTGCTGCTTCAGTACAATCTTGTTGTGAGAAAGATGGCTGGAATGTTCCGTGAAGGGATGGATTATAGCCTTAATAATCGACCTGAGGCACCATCAGCACTGGTCTCCCCTGCCCACCGCCAGTTTCTTATACAGTGGAAACTGCTCAGTTTGTATTTGCGCCAGTCAGTATTGGAAGCACTGGTTGGTGGGAACAGGCATCTGGTTGCTCCCTTGACACTAAAAGCTTTCAGCCTCTGAGAGGCTAACCCCTCTGGGCCTTTGGACAGGAGATACTCTTATACTAGAACCCTGTGTGTAACGGGGGGATAAGCTATGCCAGGACACAGCTGCAGCCACCATTTGCCATCTGGTGAATTTCAGCATCCAATGTTTCTTTGTCCTTTTTCAGGGGTTTCTCCCAGAAAGCAAATTCAATCACACCCTAGCTGAGCCTGTGCTTCGAGATGCAGGACCCCGCAGGAGGGGGAGGCGGCCTCGGAATGAACTCCTAAAAGCTCCAGCCATTGTAGCAGACTCTCCTTCTGGAATGGGACCACTGTTCATGAATGGGCTGATTGCAGGGATGGACCTGGTAGGACTGCAGAATGTGAGAAATATTCCAGGCATTCCTCTCACTGGACTGGTGGGCTTCCCAGCTGGTTTTGCTACCATGCCTACTGGTGAAGAGGTTAAAAACACACTGAGCATGCTGCCCATGATGCTGCCAGGCATGGCTGCAGTGCCCCAGATGTTTGGTGTTGGCGGACTCCTCAACACACCCATGGCAACCACCTGCACGACTGCTGCATCAGCGTCTCTTGCAAGCACAAAAAGTGGTACCTCAGCCACTGAAAAAACTACAGAGGACAAGCTGAGTGGCCATGATGTAAAAGCAGACACTCTGGTAGAAGATAAGCCTGGCCCTAGTCCGTTTTCTGATCAGTCTGAACCCACAATAACTACTAGTGGTCCTGTGGCTTTCAACCCATTTCTCATCCCAGGAGTGTCTCCTGGACTCATCTACCCTTCAATGTTTCTTTCCCCTGGCATGGGCATGGCTCTGCCAGCCATGCAGCAGGCCAGACACTCAGAGATGGTTGGTCTTGAGACCCAGAAGAGGAAAAAGAAGAAAACAAAGGGGGACAACCCCACCCCAGAGCCTGCTTCTGCGTGTGAGAAGGAGCCAGGCAGTGATCAGAACTGCACCGAGTCCAGTGCCACTGTGTCCCCAGAGAGAGAACACATGGCACAGGCCAGGGAAGAGGGGCTCAAAGACTCCAACAATGATACCAAGTAGAACTTTTTCATTTAAGAAATTGTTGTGACTTGTAAGTTTCTTATCCCATAAAGGTTTGTTACTTCCCTCACTTCACCTTCATAAGAACCTGTGTTTTCATCAGTAATATTACCTACCTAATTTCCTGTCTGAGAACTATGGTAACATGTTAATAGTTGCAGGGTCTTGCCACTTTGTTAGATAAGTGTCACCTGCCTAGTCTAGGAGACACAGAGTTCTTTCTTTTATCCAGTTCATTCCAGCAATCACAGTTGATACAGTGCTTGGTGACACACCCCCTCCCCCTCTCTTTCAAGTCCCACTCATCTGAGGAAGAAAATGGCAGAAAAAAGCTGTCTAGGGATTCACTGTGGGGCCAAAGAGCAAAGACGAAAGCGAGTGCAAGTTCGTTCTTTTGTGAGCAACTTAATAAAAGGAACGTATCAAGGAAACCAAAAGGCACATGATAGGACGTGTCAGTGCGTACTTTTGTAGTTCAGGTGTCCCTGTTACCATGGTTTCTGAGTAGTGTAGTCTACAGCGTATAAACTAATGGTTCAAAATGCGTATACTGATGGCTTCTTCACAGCAGGAACCTTCCAGATAGTAATATAGTTTCCCCCTCTTCAACAAGAAGAGATCCTGGCCAGCTAGGCAGTATGCCTATGGTCCCTGCTGAGTCTGAGACACTTCAGCAACTGGGAGGGCACTGCCAGGTTCCCCAGGTGCTGCTGGCACACACCCATTTCCCCTTTTAAGAAACCTGCTGGATTTCATTCTGTGTTCTTTCACGCAGAGCCAGGCTTTTGGAGCCTAGGGAGGTAATTAATGGCTCAGCACTTGCTAGATGCTGTCATCAGCGTAGCGCGTCAGAACACGCACACCGCCTTTATATTGCAACTGTGAAGTTTTGTCCCTCTCACTTTTTCTCTACTCAGACTGTATCTTATGAGTTAGGCCCAAATTCCAAATTGTCAGTCAGGCAAAGTTCTGTTAAGTCAGCAACGTACGCTCTCCAGCTCTGTGTTGAAGAATTGAACAGGGAAGAGCCCACTCGGCGGCGCTTCAGCTTCCTGTTTTCTTTCCCCTCACCCTTACATCATGTCCCTCCTGATGGTCTCCTCCGTGGACAGCTCCTGCTGAGACTTGAACCAGCCAAGAGTAGTTCTCTGGGGCACAGGCTCAGGGGCTGGACAAGTAGCGGGGGGTCCCGAGTACCAGGTTCACTTCGGTGTTACAATTGACTGTGTTTTTTTTTTTTTACTGTTTCTGTTACAGTTTTGCTAATTTATCAGAAGGTCCGAAAGTTTGGCATGCTATTTCAGTTTGCATTATTTATTTATGATGATTTTTGTCATTGTCTTTTATACATTTGGGTTATAAATTATGTAAATGTTAAAATGAGCATCTCAAAGAAGTCTGTTAAATTGTGACCAGAAAAAAAAAAAAAAACAATCAGGTGTATTTTCAAAATGGAGAGTCCCAGTTTTATGAATCATAGATATAAACTAGAAATTCTATAACTGATCTATAAGAAAGAAGAATCCAGGAACTGAATAAATGATATTTAATAACGTCTTTGTAGTGTAGAAGGTCTGTGATGCTGATAACAGATTTCTTAGAAATGCTGCTCACTATTGAACTAACATTCTGTTCAGTTTTGCCTCCAGTGGAAGCAGAAAGGGTTTTTCAGCTGTTAAATCCTAAAAATCAATATAATTTATTTATGTAAAAGAAACATGCAATCAATATATTTTTGAACCTTTTAATTACTAATTTTCTTTTTATCGAGTAGAAAAAAAATGTATTTGCCCTAAATCCTTAAAATACAAATACTATAAAAACTCCTGTATCTTGAAAGCCTTACTGCAAATGAGCATTATAGATACCCAGCAGAGTCTGCTCTTCCTGTTGTCTCCTGTGTTGTTTCATGTGGAGAACTCCTCTCCCCAGCTTCCATTTAAACCTCCAAGCAGGCCACAGGGTGCGGTGTGGACCTGACTTAACCACCAGCATGCGCAGTCCCTTGTTATATCTTCCCAAACCTGTATATTAACTCTCGGGTGTTCGGGCTTCTGTTGACTGCTGCTGTGATACTGTTTGCAAAATGAAATTGACACTGGATCATTTGCTCTGTAAGGCATAAGTGCTTCTTATGATTATTTTAACGTTCCGAGAGCAAAAGCCAAATTTAAACTCTCTTCAGCAAACCTGAGCCTCTTCATCTAATTCCACGTCACTCACAGCCTTCCCTTGGTCATTCTTCACCGATGTCTCACATAATAAATTATCTTGTGGTCTTGATCCTGGATTTAAAAGGGAAGTTCAAAATTCAGATTTATATTAAGGATTTCACTAGCACTTTGGATCTCTGGCTACCTGGGCATTTTATGAATGTATTGTGTACACCAGGAATCTACAGTCCTTGTTGGTGCCTGATTCCTGCTGGACAGCACTCTTGGGAGCTGACCTGACCCATCTCTACTGTCAGAACACAGATTAAATTGTGCCATGGAAAGAAGTTAGTATAACCCCCTTCCAGAACCAGCCCAAAGGTTCTCCCTGAAGGCACTTCTTTAACCCCATACTGCACGTCTTACTAGAACCTGGCGTCTAGTCTCTAAAGGAGCTAAGCTGCTGTGGGTGGTGTGTCCCATAAGACACAAGAATACCTGGTCTCTCTTTAAGAACTGTTGCCCTGGCTGTGGAGAAGCACAGCTCCTTGGCTCCGGGACTAGATGAGATGATCAGTGAGGCTGGAGGGAAAGGAGTGAGTGGCCTCCGTTAAGATGAAGCAGGACACTGGCCCAGCCTCCCCTGTGGGTGGAGTCCCTGTCTGGCAGCCCTCACTAGGCAAGTAAGAGGGTGAGGTATCTGGAGTCCAGTACAGAGCCCTTTGCTGTTATTTCTCATTGCCGGAAATAGAGTCACCAGCTTAAGATCGCTAATGGAGGACCATTGAATGGTTGCGGAGCGTGACAATGTAAGTTTGATCTTCGAAGCGACCTTGTGGAAGGAGAGACTCCTGAAAGTTGTCCCTCTCACATGCGCACACATGCATATACCCATACACACTCAATGAGTGGAGACTTCAGTAGCCCTCCTGGATAGAGAAGAGCTAACTCACTACTAGAGTCTTGGTTTTGTTTCTTGATTTAGCCCCTGACCCAGACACCCTCTCCCTACCCAACCAAGGGTTAAAAAGTACATTTTGCACCCTCATACAAGGACTAGCCAAGTATACCCACGCCTCTACCCCATGCAAGAGTTAGTCTGTACACGTTGCTAGTATTTTTATTTGCCATAAGCTGCCTGGGCTCTGTTAGTCTTAGGAGGCATATCTGAAGCCAGAGATCATGGACCCACGGACTGAAGACAATATCCCAGTCCTGGTTTCAGTAATACCAGTCTTGGACCTCTCAACTTGGAGACCAGAACTCTGAAGAACTTAAATGAAAACTTGGCACTGGGAAAAAGGGCAGACACAAAGCCACCCCCATTGAAGACCTTTGTGCTTGATGCGTTGGTGTCTACTCTCATTAAGTGGCCTCATTTATGTGCTTGATCTGGAAATCTCAAAAGAATTTAAGTCAGAATTGGCCAAACCCGTGGATTCGGTTTCGTTTGGCTGTGTTGACAGTTCTTCAGACCTATTATCTGAAGTACAGGAGGTGAACAGCAGGAGCCCAGGATGTGCTACTTAAGAGCTGCTTTTGTGGAGGGAGGCTGGAGGGAAAGGAGTGAGTGGTCTCCATACAAGATATCTGTGAGATAAAAGGAGAAGCAAGTAAATCAAGTACTGTCTGCCACTAAGACAGTATAAAGTGGCACTGGCAGTTCCATGTTTCCCAAATAGCTCTGATGCCCGAGCCCTGGAGAGCAGACCTCTTGGTTCTGTGGAGACCTTGTCTGAGGTGGATCCTCATCTATGGTCATTCATATCCTGAAGGGTCAGTAGTGGGGTTGATGGAAATGGGCAGTCAAGTCCTGGATCATTTACTCAGTAGCCAGTGAGAGTTGCCAGCTCCACTAGGAAGAGAAACCAAAAGCAAAAGAGTACTTGTTGCAGGTCCCAAGGCATGTACACAGAGGTAAACACGGCAGGAAACCAGCTTTCCGGCCCAGCTCCAGGGCCCACACACAAGAAAGGTTTCTTTCTGCATGACCTGTGTTCTGGGTGGATGAGGAGACCACTGTAGTGCCAGAAACAGGGAGGTGGCTCAGTACACATTACTAGGACCCCACAATAACTTTGCATATCTCTATGTCACTGAGAGACCTGAGGTCTAGAGAGGGTAAATAGCTTATCTAGTTGGTGAACTAACTGGTCAGGGACAGAGCTGGGCTGTGAGAATCCAAATTGGTTCCAGAGCCCTAAGTTGACTGTGGGGAGATGGAGGGAGCAGGCAGCTATTCTGCCTGGGGGCTTTCTAAACTGGAAATGCAGAGGGCTGAGGGAGAGGGACCCTGCTAGCTCATGCTACCCTTCGCCACCAGTATCAGGCCAGTCGGGAGGCAATTAATTTGGGCAAGTATCTCTTAGCCCTGTTAACACTGGTGTTGAGAGGTTTCTGGGCCGGGGTGTAATCTGAAGACATTGGCCTCACCAGCCTAAGGCCAGAGAGCCATATGAGAAGTGGCTTCCCATCTCAAAGGTAGAAAGAATGGCAGGCCTTGAGTACCTGCTCAGCTATAAGAACCCAAGGGAGAGGGAGCTACAAAAGAGAAGTCAATACTCCTCACACACTTGGTCTCCCTCCACCCCCAGGCAGCTGACCTACATGCACCATTGATGATCACCAGGGCGCCCGTTGGTGCCTCTCTGGGTCACTGTGTCAGAGCTTGAGAGACGTGAGCTTATCACATGTGTTCCCCAGATGAGAACCCAGTTCAAGTAGATGGCTACCTGCCTTCAGTGACACAACGGTCGAGCAGAAAGACAAGAATGAAGGACAGTCTAAATGCACTGTCCTTACTGTGGCTTTGGCTTCCTGCGTGAAGCCACAGGCCCCACATAGCTTTCTAGAAGGAAGCCAGCCAACTACAACCAGGGACTTCATATGAATAAATTATGGGGAAAGCCGAAGGAATATTCCATGGACATGGAGATTATATCACATTTAAATTACCATAAATAAAGTTAGTGTTCAGCCACACTCATTCCAGGCTAGACTGCTTTTGTGCTGAGACCACTGTTGTCACAGGAGCCTATGTCTGTGAAAGCCTAAGACATTCATTCCCTGGCCCTTGACCAAGATTCTTGTCTGCTGACCCCTGACCCACAACATCAATTTAATTTATAGACTACTTGTTAAGCCAGTTAAAATACACTCATATGAACTCAAGCATGGTTCTATAGGAATGTGAATCCTACAGTAGAATCACATTTACATTTAAGATAAAGCTGATCTCAAAGCAGCCTCCTGAACATCCTGTAAAACCTTACGGTGTCCTTTCACATTGGAGGAAAAGTTTGGTCTGTCCTATCCCATTTTTGGGAGGAGCCAGAAGAGGGCAAATTTGAAGATGCTGTCAAGAGTTGAGATTACTGAAGGGAGGACCCAGGAAGTGCTTGAGGAAGGTCGGGATATAAGGAGATAACCAGGAAGCAAAGCCATCTGTGACTTGTCTGTCAATGAAACTATGACAGTCCTCCTAAGTGGCAGAGGCTGGCCAGCAGAGTGGACCACAGGGAATCCTAACAGGAAGGCAAGCATGGCGGATGAGCTCTAGATCAGTGCAGAAGTAAGGGAGCTTATCCCACCACAGCCCAGATGGGGGTAGCAAACATACCCCCTGAACTCCCTCCAGCCAGCTGGACTCGGAAATGTCTTAGAGACTTCCTGCTGTCCCACTGGCTGTGCCCCGCCTTTGGGAATCTGATTTGTTCAGCGAGTGACAGAAAGAATGATTAGATTGTGCAGCCGTTGTCCTTTCCTAACTTAACTCCAGGGTTTGAGACACAGTGTTTTGTTCCCCTGCTGGCCTGCGGTGTGCTGCCACCCGGTGATAGCAACCACCCTGAGGAAATGCCACAGCATTCAGAAAGGAAGATGAGGGTTCTCCCAACTGCAGCCCTACTGGGCAGAATTCTAGAAGGATTTGTATCAGTCTGTCTGAGCTGCCATAAGAGAAGCACGTAGTCTGAGAGTCCAAGATCAGGGTTCTGACACGTCCATCTGTTTCTGCTGAACACTTACTGGCTTGCATACAGCTTCATTCTTGTGATGGGCACCCAGAGCAGATGCGTGGAGAAAGGTTTTTAAGGCCCCTTCTAAGGATGTAGCTGGAGTTTGCTATCATAGGCACAAAGAAGAACACTCTTGGTGTTTTTCATCACGATGGGCAAAGTGGAGAGCTGTGGACATCCACCTCTGTCTGAACAGCCACCCCCACAGGGAGCTGAGAAACAGGAGTGTCCATCCAAGGAACTTCCACGACTCACAGGCACTTTATGCTAGTTGAGTGGTTCTCAACCTTCCTTTTAAAAAAAAAAAAGACAGATTTGTTTACTTATTTACTTGTTTATTTATTTAATGCATATGAGTATACCGTAGCTGTCTTCAGACACACCAGAAGAGAAATCAGTCAGTGCTCTTAACCACTGAGCCATCTCTCCAGCTCTGGTTCTCAACCTTCCTAATGCTGCAACTCTTTAATAGTTCCACATGTTGGGGGCAACTCTGACCATAAAATTATTTTCATTGCTACTTCATAGTTGTAATCCTGCTCCTATTATGAATCGTGATATATTTTTGGAGCTCGAGGTTAGTCAGAGGGGTTGTGACCCACAGGTGAGAACCCCTGCCCTAGGAACAGCAGAGTCTGTGAACTTGGACGCCTCTTACTCAGGATGACAGAGAAGCTCAAGGTGGCAGGAGGTGACGGAGACCAGGACCCGCCAAGTGACC
>JADRCC010526754.1:0-10356 GCA_019843855.1 Hylomyscus alleni
CCTGATGTCAACATTTGGCCTCTACCTACTCATGCACACACCTGCGTGCGCACCCCCTACATAAAGTAACTATGAGTTCCTTGCATCCGTCACGACAATGGGCTCCAAACTTTGTGACTAGAAGCAGCAATGCTTCTTTCACTCACAGGATCGGAGGCCAGAAATGATGAGAAATCAAGGCGCCCCCAAAGTCTCTAGAAAAAAATCCTTCCTGCCTCTTGCAACTCCCGGTGGCCCCTGGATGTACGGTCCTCATCCTCAGCTTGTAGCCGCCATATTACTCCAGCTTCTGACCATCACACATTGCCTCTGGTTGCTGCTTTGTGGTTTTTACACCCCAGGTCTCCTTTCCTTCCTCTTCAAACGACACTGTCATTAGGTGCAGGGTTCTCTAACCCATAACAACTCGCACATCTGGTCCCGGATGGATATCATTGTGAGGCTGCACACCCAACCCCACGGAAGATGCTTCTAAACCTCTGATACTATTTTCTGGCTCCTTGGAGTGCTGTCTCACCCCTTGGCAGTACCAGCCATGTACCCCACAAGGGGAGGGGGGAAGCACCAGAGTTTGAAGTAGGTCTCTCCCTTCCCTGCCTCTATCCAGCCCAGCACCCTCAAATCCACTCCTCTTAATGGCTGAGTGCAGACTGCCTGATGCTGTTATAATTCAATTTCACAGAGTCATCTTTTTTTTCTTCTCATCTCTTTCATGTTGGAGGATTTGAAGAAAAAAAAAAAAACCCACAACTCCTCAAAGGCATTTTCCAGATACCTGGATCACCCTGGTAATTTCTGTTTCTGCATCTCCAAGTGGCCATAAAGCTGTGAGGTCAAGAAAGGGCTGGACTGTTCTCAGAGGGCTGGACTTTTCTCAGACCCCATTATCAGAGGAGACCTTAAAACACAATCAAGTTTGCATCGACGGCATAGTAAGAGAAACATCAGAAAATTCTGGAGATGCGTTTACCCGTATGTACTCTTGCCAGTGTCCGTGTTCCTCCCCGTCAAATGCCTCCAAAGGCAAGAGCTTGTTTTCATTTTCTGTGGCTTGTCATTTTAAATGCGTTCTCCTGGAACAGACAAAAGAAGCAATTTTTTTTTTTCTGCTTGGGAAGAAGCAAAGAAGTAGTTTCCTGCTCCAGCCCCAGTCCCCTCCCCAGCTCCTCTAAAACACATCTGTGTTGCCAGGCAGCCCAGCCTTGGTGCAGACTTTCAGAGCTATTTGCTGTTGTGGGAAACATTTGAACAGCAAATTGACTCCAGCTTGGAACAGAGAGGAACCAGAGGCCCTCCTGACCCACCACCCGCTGCCTTTGTTCCACATTCTTTAACCCACTTAAAAGTCATCTTGGCTCTCAAGTTCCTCAAACTATGCCTTTGACTGTGGTGGTGCACAGTTTAACCCGTGAGGAGTGGGCCTGTGGCATCTGGTCTCTTTCTGATTATGTCCAGTGAGCAGAGGGGCCAGAAGGACCAAGTTATAATCACAGCAGAGAGGCTTCTCAGTCTTCTCTGCATTTGGATTCTTTGTTGTGATGGCATGTGTATCTGTGTGTGTATGCATGCATGTATGTATATGTGTTTATATGTTAGTGTACTTGTGTGTGTTGTTTGTATTCACATATTTTTGTGCATATGTATTTTATGCATGTATGTAAGCGTGCATATATGTTGCATGTATATATGTCTGCATACTTGTATGTGTGTATTACAGTGCATATGTGGTGTATGTATGTGCTCATATATGCATGTGTTAGTGTGCACATGTATTATACATTTCTGAATGAGTGTGCATACAAATGTTAGTGTGCATGTATGTTTTGTGTGTATATGTATGTGTATACATAGATGAATATATGTTAGTATGCATGTGTATATATGTGTGTATGCATGTGTGTATATACATGTATATTGTAGAGTAGTAAATGTGTATATTTGTATTATGAGTGTGTCTCTGTGTGTGCATTGTGAGTGGGTGGCATACATAAGTATGCACATATGTATGTATATCTAGTGTATGTTTGTGTGTTTGTTTTTATATATGAGGTGCTCACCTGTATGTGCATAGGTGTGGAGACAGAGGGTAACCTCAGATTTCACTTTTTGGGAGTTCTATCCAACTGTTTGATTTTTGGTTTTGATAGGTTTTATTTTTTGTTCTGTTTATTATTATTATTATTATTATTATTATTATTATTATTATTATTGAGAAAGGGTCTCTCACTATCTCACAACTCACCTCATAGGCTAGGCTGGCCCACCAGTGAGCTCCAGGAATTCACCCATTTCTGTCTGACCAGTGCTAGGAATCCAGTCATGTAGCACCATGCCCAGCATTTTATGTGAGCACTTGAACTCAGAGCCTCATGCTTGCATACACAGTACATTCCCAACTGAAGCATCTTCCCAAATCTGCTTTCTATTCATGGACTCTGGGCCCCATGGTGCTGCTGAAGCTGGCCTTGAACACACCATGTAGTATGGACTGGTTTCAAACTTATAATCCTCCTGCCTCAGCCTTGGCAGTGCTGGAATAACCAGTGTGTGTCACTGTACCCTGGGCAGTGTTCTTGGAATGTTCAGGTGTTAGTGCATAGCTATTCTGTTGGTCTGACACCAGTCTCCGGGGCTCCTGAATTTTAGGGAGATGAACTATACTTCTTGTAATCCCCAAGAATTATTAGCCAAGTCTAACTCTTGGTCAGAGGGGAAAGGGACATTTACAGAGTTTCATGATGGGTCAGGCTACCATTCCAGCCTGTGCTTCCTGAGTTTTTAGAGAAGTTGAGTGTGTGCCTCGGAGTCTCCTCCACACAGTTGGGTTGGAGTCTCCCTCAAGAGGCATGGGGAACTCTTGTCTAGAAAGGCAGGCTCTCAGCTCTCCGGGTCTCATCCACCTCCCTTCCCCCAGAGCTGGGATCCTTGTCTCTCTTGCCTTCTCCCTCCACGGTCTCTATAGCTATCTTATAGAAAGAGCTTCCTTCCCCAGTTCTCTCCCTGGAGGACGCCTAGCTTCGAGATCAGGATGCCCCTGCCCTGATGGAAACAGTCACAACAGTGAAGTGCAGAAGGCAGGGGACCACGCCTCGCCTTCTTTCAGATCCCTGCGCCCACCGCCACATTGCTGTGACGTGGCAATCTGTTAGCTGACGTCTTGTCTCTCAAGTGTCCCAGAGGGATCTCTGAAAATAGAACTGGCTGCAGACAAAAGAATGTGAGGTCTTTTATGCTAGACTTGCCCCGAGTGCAGCCAGGAGGGAACTTGTGGATCCTTTTGGATGCTTTGGCTTGGGTGGTCCTTGTGGGCTCCTAATCAGTTGTGTCTCCCTTGAAAATAACTTGAAAATAACTCAATCCTTTCAACAGACAATCCTACAGATTGATAATATGGGGCCACTGAGAGGGGAGGCATGTGTCCATCACACATAGCTCAATTACAACTGAGCTGGTGAGGGGATTTGCATCCGGAAGCCTCTGGGCTTGAATGATATCCTTTTGGCACAGATTGCCATTACCTCTCTCATTTTCTGCTCGGGGAGCCCCAGTGGCTCCTGCCTCTTGCCCTTCGTAGAGTCTAAAGTAGATGTCTCTCTTATAATGAGTCCAGTAAATGGCCTGTAATTGAGTTGCTTTGACTTTGTTTGGGCCACACAGCCATCTCTAATCTATTTACAGCGGCCAGCAAATGCAAGTGTGTTTATCCACCAGGCTATTCTTAAAGCTGGAAGAGGCGAATAAATATCACCAAAGTATGTTAAGGGCTCATGCATGTATGGGGTCGTCTGGGAAAGAAATGAAATGGAGGTGCTAGGAGGAGGGGGAGTCTCATGGGTAGGGCAGGAGCTAGCAGTAGGTGTGTACTCTGGCTCCAGCCTCCCAGAAGAGATGATAATATCCGAGATAGATCCTGAGGTTCAAAGCCAGCACCACAGTTTCCCAGCTGTGTAACCATGACCCTGTTCCTCAGCCCCTCTGAGCCTTGATTTCTGCATGAAGATAATCCTAGTACCCTTTGTCCAGCGGTATCTTGAGACTTAAGTCAGAGAGAATTTTATTACATTAGGCACATGCCACACTTGCAATAAGCATTAACTGTTTTTTATGTTACTATTACATTGATCACACATACGTTTTCTTGAAGTCCCACAAAGGCACACTGGGCCTTCTTTCTGATTGAGAGCCGAGTATAGCTGGGGGCATCTGTGTGGTGGGCTCCCATCTCCAAGGCAAGATCATCATGCTTGGGGATGACAGTTGTCCTTGCTTTCATTGAGATCTGCCAAGGATTGGTTTCACCCCACTTCCGCAAAGATACTTGGGAATATCTGTGGATGTTTTTAGCTGTGGACCAGAGAGTAGGAGAAGTTGCTACTGGTGGGCGGTAGCTAGGGGGCAGGGTATTAGGTACATAACAGTGCACAAGGCAGCCTCCTTCTCTGTTGAGAATTAAAAACAAAACGAAAGAAAATAGCTCAACAGAGCTGCTCATGGCCACCAAGGTGAGAGTGATACACAGTTGCTTCTCAGACGCCAGAGTCCATGCATGTCGCAGAGACTCGTAACTGTACCCTGTGTGTCTCTAAAAAGCTACCTGATAAGGACAGAGCATCCGTTCTCAATGAGGCAAGGGCTCTGCTTCCCACATGTTGGCTGAGTATAATGTGGCCACAAGCCATTGAAATAGAGGCCAATTTTCCTGTTTACCAAAGAGCAGGGGCCTCGTCTAGTTAGCCCAAAACTTTGTAATGAGCCCATCTTAACGTCTCTGCTTTAAACACACACACACACACACACACACACACACACACACACACACACACACACAAATGATCGTCTGGATCATTCAGATGGAAGCTGTCCTTGCTATCGGCTTGCACTTCACTCTCGGGTCCCTTTATTATCTGTTAATGAACACTTCCTGGAACAAGGCTCGGTCACGTGACTGATCTTGCAGCCCATGGATCTGTGTCCGAGTCTCCGAGATGAATGGCTTAAAGATGGAGTCCAGATGACAATTACGTCATCCCGAAGTGCACATTGGGAAGATGAGTCACACACGACGGCTGAGTTAAAAATGGGACCGCGGGAGGTCACGTTTTGGCTCAGTGGAGCTGTTGGATGAGAGGTGCGGAGGAAGAGAAACAGCCTGGCCCCTCCTTACTCTGCACATGGTCTGAAGTCCCTGAAGAATTTAGGAGACTATTTCTTCCCACCTCCTTCTAACACCAAACCTACTGCTGGTATTCAGCTCTCTAATGGTTCACCTCATAATGAGTATGTTATTGTTGCCCACTGTGGTTATTGCCTTATTGTGGTTCTTCTCAAGATCAGGAGATGGGGGAGGGAGGTGACTTTCTACTTAGACTGAATTGGACAAACTATGTATCTATAGCAAACAAACGTATTCTTTGCCACACTCCCCACTGTATCTTCTGAAAGCTTCCCTGCCTGCACTGTCCCTGTAGATGGCTCCACACACTTCCCTATCTGGTCACGACTCTTCATTTTCTCAAAGAAAAAAGTTTACTTAGCATCTTCAGCTTAAAAAGATTTATTTATGTGCGTGGGTACTTGCCTATATCTGTTTGTGCACTGTGTGTGTGCAGCACCTTTACAGGCCAGAAGGGGGCATTCACCATCCCCTGGAATTGGAGTTAAAAGATGACTGTGAGCCATCAAAGGTGCTGGGAACCAAATCTGGGTCCTCTGCCAGAGCAGCCAATGCTCTTAACCACTGAGCCATTTCTCCAGCCTAAGCATCTTTCATTTTTAAATTGAGCAAGATATTTGGGCTTGTTCTTATTTAAATAAATTAAGGTTTCGCTAAACTGGAAATAAAAATGAGTCCAATCAAACTCAGAAAGAAGCATCATCGGGGTCCTAGCAGGCAGCCTCATCTCTGGGAGGAACCTTGAGACCTTTGGGAACTCAGAAAGGAAGGAAATAAGTGCTTGTCTCTGTCTCTGGAGCAAGAAGGCTTCAGAGTTGCCTTGCTCCCAGCATGGCAGAAAAGGACAATGAGTGAAGATGGATACCAGGATGGAAGGAGCCTTGAGCCTCTGCAGTTTACCTCTTGGGCAGAACAAGCAGATACAGAAGCAGCTAAAAGGGGAAAGCTATCATTGCGATCAGCATAGAGGAGACATGCTGCGCTCTGCCTGAGAGGTCTTCTACGCCCCAAACTGCGCCCATTGCCTTTCAAGAGCATGACTCTAAAGCTCCCACCAACAGCTTAAGCAAGGGGCTTGCCGATGTGCAACAGCACCGCCTAGAGGGCATGTGTATACATTGGACCCTCACCACTCGTTGCTGACTCAGAACCCATGTGTGTAGTAGGGCCTGAGGATTCCGCAAAGCAGTGCACACCTGCACCCAAACTGGTAGGTCACCCTCCTCAGACTAGCTGCTCGCACTGCTACCGCGGACAGCTTCCACGTCACCCACCCGAGCCGGCTTGTGTGTCACCTTGGATAATACTCAGCCTGTCTGGGGACATTGGTTCCTCCTCCAGCCTTGTGTCCGGACATATGGTGATTCAGAAAGGGACGGTGGCATCTCTGCTGAGAGCTGGTTGTTTTCCTGGCCTGTAGGCTGCTGCTGCTGGGATGACAGGAATGTGTCCAGCAACAGGGCTGCGGCTCCTCCCACAGAAGGGAAAGGGAAGAGGCGAACCAAGATGCCCAGTGTCACTGTGGGCACCTCCCACAGGCAGAGAAACCCATCCCCTTGTGGCATGCTCTGGTGGCTTTCAATGAGAAGCAGTAGGTAGATGTGTTGGGACTATTTCCAGCAACTGGTGTTTGAGGCTCCACTCATGTGACCCGTGTTCTTGCCGCCTTCTTGATGCTACCCAAATGAGACCACTGTGGAAGCTGGCTAGCAGAACTCATCCTAGTTCAGTCCTTTAGTTTTAGGGAAGTTTGAGCCCCTCGCAAGCTTCAGTCTGCTCATATGGAAATAGAACCTGAAGTCTCAATGTCCTCTGTCACCTTTGCCCCATTGCAACTCACCTCTTCCCTCTGTAGGTAGAATTCTTGTTGATTTCTGGTTTATTTCCCCTTCTCCTAGCTTCTGTTCTGTTCTAGTTTTTATTCCTTTGCAGTGATAATATACTCTGACCAAAAGCAACTTGGGGATGAAAGGTTTGTTTAGCTTATACTTCTTGGTCACAATCCATCATTGAATAAACTCAAGCCAAGAACAGAGGCAGGAATCTGAAGGCAGCATCCATAGAGGATGCTACTCGCTGGTTCATGCGTAGGCTCACGCTTTCTTATCAGGCTGAGCATCAGCCGCCTAGGGATGGTGCTGCCCACAGTGTACTGGACCCTTCCGTATCAATTAACAGTAAAGACAACCTCCTACAGTCACACCCACAAACCACTTCAATAAAGACAGTTACTCTGTTGAGACATTCTCTAGGTGAGTTCTAGGCTGTGTCAAGTTAACAATTATGCTAACTACTAGCTATGATGTGTTCTTTCAAAAACTGTCACACTTGAACATAAGCTCACACAGTTTCTCAGTGGGGTTTATTCTCCAAGGCAAATGGGTCTGGACCATGACTGCCCGGAAATATAAATCAAAGGGACGGCTTGTGGCAGGAGTCTGTCTGTCTAGAGGAGGAGAAGATCATTAAGAAATGTGACCTGTGACTCTGGAAACAAGTGTATCTGTGCTGAGAAGGAAATCACACAGAACTAACCCTGTAACATTGTGTTTACTCTACTGCCGTACTGTGCAGACAGCCCAGCTCTGTCTACATTCACAGGGAGCTATTACAACCATTGGCCACTTAATTCCCACCTCATCTCATCCCAGGAAACTGAGATTACACACACACACACTATAGATAGATAGATAGATAGATAGATAGATAGATAGATAGATAGACAGACAGACAGTCAGACATAGATAGATATAATTTTTCTTTTATCCACCACCCATAGAACACACACAAAGTAGACCCCACTGTTAAGTCTGGATGGGGCACCCTTAAAAAATGGCCAGTAGTCACAACCAAGAATGCCGTAGGACTTCATGTTAGAGATAGGGGTGGCCAGGGGAAGATGTTTGGAAATCACAGGGTCTTAAAAGCCACTTCAAACATCATTCAAAGAAGAACTGAAGCTGGAAGTATGGCTCAGTGGTAGAGCATTTGCTTAGCTTACGTAGGCCCGTTTCAGAACAATAAGACCACAATTAACAATAATTAGAAGTGGCCTACCTCTGGAAAATGCTCACACAGGGTTTTGAGATCCAGGTACTGGCTTGGCTGTGCCACCCTCTATCCTTGATCAGTCTCTAGCAAACAGGAAGCAGGGCTCTTGCTAAGGAAGTGTTGACTGTTTTATGGTTTTTTTTTTTTCCGCCCTTGTATAAAGTTACGGAAAATATTACATAAAAAAAAATACCTACAACTTTTCCTCTTCCCCCACTTTTCCTCTTCCCCACTTTGGCATCTAATTTAACCAGATCAGCAGTGTGCACGTTCAAACAGAATTGTGCACGTTCAAACAGAATTGAACACTCAGATTAAAAGAGAAGAGTATGGTTCTGAAGGTTCAAGTCGCCTCTTTTCGCCCCTCTTGGGTCACCTCCTAGAAGTGTATGATCATCTATATTTTCTGTTCTTTTAGCAAATGATAGATAAATAGCTTCCCTGAGAGGGTGTGGGCTTGATGTGGGATCACCCTGTGCCCAGCATAGGGACCAGGACCCTTGAGACGCAGCCTAGACCATCCAAAGAGACCTTTTCCTCCTCTGGATCCCTGCTCCAACTATGCACTCCCCGGCAGGTTTTACTTGGCTGTTAGTTAATGGAAGGCTTGCCCCAGTGTCTGTGTTTACAAAGCCTCCAGGGAAAACCTCTCTAAGCGCGCTCTGGCACTCACTCTGAACTCCATATGGAATGAAAAAAAAGTGTTCCATAATGGAGTCATAATGGTGATTATAAAAAGCCCCCTCCCTCCTGGGAATTTTACACTGGCTTCTAGAATGTTCTGTCTTCAAACAAGCAGCCAAGCCATTTGCGGAACATCAAAGGAGGGGCCACAAAGCACCACAGAGTGACAATCACAGAGACCTAATGAGTGTGAGATGATTAATCTGTCACCTTCCCAGCCTCTGGGGACTTCATAGTAATAACTACACTTTCTGTGGGCCTTTGCTTTTTCCCCTTACACTGAGGTGTAAGAAACCAAGGGCTGCCTGGATGATGTCCGTAGGATGATTCTGTCTTTCCTCAAAGCAATTTGCCTTCTCAGACATACTACCGTACTAACGAGGCCACCCATTTTCAACCGACCGAGTATATCATTTGCCCAAATCATTAGCAGTCACAGAGCAGTCGGATTCCGCAGTGCTGTGACGACAGCTTCCTGTGGCTTTCCCATGTTACTCCTACCTGCTCCCAGAACCAAGAAGATATGGACCAGGCTGTGATCGATGCAGGGAGACTATCTAGATCTGGGGTGAGATATTACAGGCATGATGGGTCTCCTTTACAATATAGGGAGACTCATGAACCAGCACCAGCTGATCATGCGTCTAAGGACCACGTATTCCGATATACCACACATACCGGACCACCAGGTGCCCATTCTGCTGTTTTTCCCCCCAAATTGTTTAAATCTCTTCACCTTGTTGACATAATCAAATGTCTGCTAACATGACTCCAAGAGGAAAACACTGTGGGTCAGCACCCTGGAGAATGATGAGTTCTGCCAGCTTCCGAACTCATTGCTGGCTTTGTCTCTGACTGCTTTGGTTGCTCCCCCACAATCCCGGGCCTGGTGCCTGTTTCAGGGGATCACAGTTGGTAGGTACTCCGAGCTACATTCAGTACTTACTCAAGTGACGTCCTTAGCTATGGCCTTTGAAAAACTAAAAGTACAGATAGAGCTTTCTACAGTCCCTCTGGGTGGCTGATTGCAGTATGGTTTTCTAGTCCCTGTGACCCTAGCTGCCTACATAAATGAACACAGACCCTGTGAGACCCCTAAGTCCAGGAGAGTAAGACCCTGGGAGAACTCTTCAGATCTGATGCTGACACACGTCTCTCGTGGCTGTCGATCACGGGTGGGGGCAAACTGAGTGGTGACCTCAGCAAAAGAGAAATCAAGGAAAAGATGCTGGGTAGGGTGTGAATGAGAGGTTCTGAGAGAATTACATTCAATCACTAAAAACTAGGGCTTGAGAGCAGCTGTGACGGGACCAGCAACACCCCCCCACACACACACACACACAGTTCCTCCAGACCCAGTTTTTAGTGATTGAATGTAATTCTCTCAGGAAGAAGCACTCAGTCATGAACCAGCTAGGCTGTCCTAGGGATGGAGAGAGAGTAGATGC